>APFE030090586.1:164103-190060 GCA_000404065.3 Pinus taeda
ACATCTTGTGTCTCTTGTCTTGGCTTGTTTTCTGTAGATCGTTTAATGTTCTATCTGCACTTTACTTTATGTACATGTAATTGCTAATCTGTGGAATATAATAAGAAAAAGAAGTAAACTGTTATAACTTAACAATATCCAAACTCTATGCAATCTCTATGTAGATTCATCTTTTACATAGCCTCTACGCAACCTTGATGCTCCACGCAAGTTCCAAAGAAACTTACTCTCCCAGTTTCTTCCACCTACAATGGCATATCACACATAGATTGCTCATGCAAAAAAAATTCTTTTCCATGTTAACTATCTCACACACTAAATTCTACTATATACCACTATGATGGCATCAAGAACCAAATCTATCATATTAAAACAAACTCAGACATAACTCCATCAATTCTCACAAAACAAACTTTTGTTAATATTAAAGCTCGAGGATTTCTTTTCTTGCCAAGAAAAATCTAGAATTTTCAAGAGATAATCCCTCTCCTACATATTTGGAGGAAGTTATGAGAATACTCACAAACTTAGGAATCTATCCTAACTGATCTACTAAACAAATAAATTAGTTACAATTACATTCGTTTTCTGGAATTTTATACAATCTACTATTTTCTAGATCTTTCTTAGACTTATGAAAATTTAAATACATATATTTTCATAAGGTAAGATGCTCCTGCATTATTTAAGCTCAATCGACTCTAGGTCCCAATTTCCTTTTCCCCCTCCTATGCTAGGACTGATTTTGTCCATGTCATAGACCTCTCTGTAGGAGAATTTTTCTTTAGTTCCATCCCTCTATCTTTTTGTCGACTCTTAGTCATAATGCCTCATCAAAGGGAACTTAGTATACAAGGCACTGCTTACTTCCATGAATAGGGTGGCACTCAAGCTTAGCATAGGGTGGGGAATTTCGCTCACTCCTATTGCAAGCACAATCCTTGGTTAATCAAGCATGAATTGAACAAGTGCAATGAGCAATAATAGAGGAATGGTGCTACTTAATTGAATTAGAGGCTTTGTAAAACATAGGTGATTGGGTACTTAATATGTGCCATTTACATGAAAGATACACTGCATTAATGGATATTATATACATATACTACCTCAAGATTTTACTTGTTTAAGTTCTATTAGATATGAATCAGGGAAAAAAAGAAACCTCGCTAATGTTGGATGAATTGCATATCATTATTTATACCATGGATCAAAGGTTAGGTCACGTGGAGGCTCAATTGGGTATATACCTAGACTTTGACTGCTCCCCTGGTAGAAACAAGGAACTCATTACCATGCAAGACTTTGATGCTAGTAACTCTAAATAATAATTTATTTCTAATTCTCTATTTTGGGTTCTCTTTATCAATTTCTGATTTTCAATTTAGGAAATGGCCTTAGTGACCTTGCTTTAAAATCTAGTTCTTTAAGTCGAATAATAAACATAAGGAAATTGTTTATATAGTTGTTTATAAAACTTTAATACTATCTTTGATTTAGTTCCCAAATAACGAACTAAGACGAACATTTCTATATTTTGTTATATAAAAAAAAATCTAAGATAACAATATTAAAAAATAACAAAAGGATATGAAAAACATATTTTTTGTTTTGTTTTTAATTATTATATATATAATATATATATATTATATATTATATATATATTATATATAATAACTAATTTTTTAATAATTTAATAATCATTTTTCAATTTCTTTATTTAAAAATACAATAAAAGAATATAATATATTTCATTTTTTAATTTTATTTTCATTTGTACATTTAATAATGTTGTTTAAAATAAAGTTAAAAGACCTATATATATATATAATTAATATGATAAGTATAGCCAAATGCAATCTTCTTTCATACCATAAGAATTTAATGACTTTCAATATTAGTTATGCATATGAACCTAGAATAGAAGAAATTAAATTACAATCAAGGTGGGTATTGGAGTAATTGAGCTCTAGTTTCTTTCTCCCATCAATAGCAACCAATTGAGAAACCTAGTTTTGGGGTTATCTCTCCTTTCAACTAATCCTTCAGTCGATAAAATCAAGAGCTCTATTTCATTAATCCATTCCAATTTCTTCTCTTATCTCTTTCTCGTCAACCCTAGTCTCCAAAGAAAAACCTCAAGGGTCAAGATCCTATAAGGATATGATTCCTTCTATCACCTTCTCGACGCCCATTAAACAACTTATTCCTCACATCCATCCATACAAAAATTCCCATCATGTAAACTCCACTTATCCCTCCATAAAATTACACCTCTTTTTTATATTTTTTTTGAAAGAAAAAAATTGTAATTTTATTATGTATAAAAAAATTACATTTTGCATGGGCAAGAAGCCTTTCTAAAAAATAAGAAGAAAGAAACAACATTTTGGAACATAAAAATCTTAGTTAATGGAAGGGAATCATGATTTGTAGAAATCATGCATATTCCCCTTTTTTTTTTTTTTTTTTTTTTTTTTTTTTTTTTTTTTTTTTTTTTTTTTTTTTTTTTTTTTTTTTTTTTTTTTTTTTTTTTTTTTTTTTTTCTGAACTTTCTGCCAATTCACCCTTGTGGGATTTGCCGGGAAAACTACCGAATTCATCCCCAAGTCCACTTGGGGATATTGTTTATCTGATTTTGATCGTCCTGATTCGTGAGCCCTTTTTGTCCCTGTATACCTATCTGCATGTCTAGCCAATGGACAAGGGTGAGCTTCCTCTTGTGGTTTCTCCCTATCTGTGTCCATGTAATTGATATGATGAGTGTCTTGTGCATTTGTTTTGTCTTCAACATCATGTTTTTTACCTTCTTCCTCAAGTTCTTCCTCATTATCTGGGATATTGGATAGTTTCCATCCTTTCTTATTCCATGGCACACCTTTCTTCTTCTTAAAAGGTTTCTTGACCTAAGGGAAAGAGTCGTGTGGATGTCCTATCTGAAAACAAAAAAGACATCTAAAGGTCGTGTTCTCATAATCCAAGCTTTGTTTCCACTAGAATGAACCAAACTTTGAATTATACTATCTGGTAGACCTTTGTTCATATCTATCTTGATACGGATCCATGCAAAAGTGAAGAAACCTTTCTTTGTACTTTCTTCATCTATTTTTCTATGTATTCCCAATTTATTTCCTATGTCTTTTGAGACCTGCTGGTGCCAAAAAGGCAATGACAAATTTCGTAACCTCACCCACACCGACATCCTAGTCACAACCATGGTTGTGGGATCAAATTCTGAAAACCATGGGGTCATGGATAGACTAGCACACCCCCAAAACCATGGGCCATTTTTCATCACTTTGTCTACCACTTTCTGTGTTTCAAATTGGACTATAAAGAATCCATTTGAGAAGAGATAAATTTCACAATTTTTTGTCCATGTGTTGTAGATCCATTGTTCTAGGGAATCAGATTTAGGCCAAAAACCATTGAATCTAAAAACTTGAGCACTTGAATGAAAAACTGTAAACATATTTGTTACCTGTTGGTTTTGAACTTCCAAAATTGGTTGTTATTCTACTTTCTCCACTATATGTGGTCTAGGTATTGCATGATCCAACTCCTGTTGGGAATTTCCTTTTCCTTTATTTATTGATTTTTCTTTAACTTCCTCCTTGAACAATTTAAACTTTGAAACGAGAACTGATACTGTTACCCCTTTCGTAGAGATAGCAAAAACGTGACCCGATTTTGAAAAGGGGTGGTGCAGAACACACATATTTTTTTTAGAGGATAGTTTTTGGCATTTTAAATTTTTTATGTACATTACGTTTTAGAATGTTAGTGATTTGCACGCTGATTTAAAAAAGTGGCGATTCTTCATCAAACCCTTTTTTTAAAGACCTGTTTTTTGACTTTAAATTTACTAATGTATGAAATGTGAATAATTATTTTCTAAATTTAACAACTTTTGAAGTGGTCTTCTTCTTCATATTTTCTTGTTTTTATTTAAATTTTTTTTTTGGAGTGAGGTTTTTATTGTTTTGCATATTTAAAGAAGAAGGTCAATGTTTTGAAGTTTTGATATTCTACATATTTATACATCGTAAATTATTTTTTTAATGCACATGAAATAATTGTCTCTAAAAAACAATAATTTTTAACAATTGACATAAAAATAACCACTTCCAACATAAATATAACTAAAAATTACACATTTTGATCATTTTTTGCTAGAAATGACATGTCAAAATCACATTTTTTATAGGAAAATTTTAACTAAAAATGGTTAAATAATAGTTTTTGTTATGAATTTCATGTCAAAAAAATAATAATAAGCACTGTTTTTTCAAAAAATAATGATTAACATAAAAATTAATGCGAAAATCACATAATACAAATATTGAACACATAACAACATTAATTTGAATGCTTATTCTTCTCATAAAATGTCAAAGTCAAAACATTACAAGTATAACTAATTAATAGTTACAAAAAATGAGCTTGATTTCCAAGCATAATTTAAATTTAATCAACAATATCACATAATCCAAACTCTTCATTCTCTAGAGTTTCATCATTGTCTTCATCCATAATATTTTCCTGTTTCATTTTGCTCATTTTCCTCTTCTAATGGATCTTTGATGTCTGCGAATCTCCCAATGTATGCCTTTTCAATCATTCCATGTAATGGTGGTTGGGGTTCCTTTCCCTTTTTTGACATACGTGATTCACTAAAGTCCCCTTTCTTCAACCCAATTTCTTGCATTGCATCTATAAGAAATTGGAGAGCATTAATTCTTTGCTGAATAAAAATGTATTGGATCTTTTTCAATGACAATGCAATTTCTTTCTTTTTGAAGGCAACATGCTAGTGTTGTACCTAATTATCAAGCACAAAAGAAATAATGAAGTAAATTAGTACAATGGCATATAAATTAAGAAATAAGATATTGAAATTCAATTCCATATAATAGAACTTACTTGAGCTAGAAAATAAATCCAGAACCCAATCTCCTTCATTTGAACATATATCTATAATATAGTTAATCAATAACTGTGGTTTTTGATAAGTGTTAACTATCTCTCCTTTTGCTTTTTAGTCTTCATATGTTAGTTTTCTCACAACAACATCATAATCCAGTACTTGGCTATGACTCTTTCCATCTACCAGATTAAAAATCATAGACATATAGCTATCATCTTTTTCCCAACTATCAATATGGATGAACTCACAATCATTTATAAATGGTTGATCTTCACAGTTAAGAAGATTTGTCTTTTGCCTGTAACATGAAATAGTAAAAGTTCAATTAACTTGTACATAAATGATTTTTTTAACATTAATCATATATACATTTTCAACATCTTACCATGTAAGCTGCATCCTTGAGTTTGTTTTCCCCTTGAAGCTTGACAATAACATTGCCAATTGCGTGTCTGAATGAAATGCCACAAATCTCCATAATAATGATGATGTGACTTCTAGAAATCAAGCAACCACTTTACTAAGAGCTTGATAAGTATAAGGGTCACTATCATAGTGAATGTTTGGAATATTGAAACCATGGGGAATATCTACAACAAATAGGGCATAATCCCTTTTGGGTATGAGTTTAGCAATGTCTTCATAGTCGCCTTGTATTACTTGATATTGAATAGTGTCAAGCCCATTCCAAATGAAATGACTAAGAGTTGGATCAAGTTCAACATTCTTTAAGACATTGCTTCTTCAGTCTTTCAATCTTAATTTTTTTCAATAAAGGTTCTAAAACCATCTGGTGCTCCATTTGCATTTCCTCATCTTTAATAAAATAAACAAATATATGTGTAAATTATAAAATAAAAATAGTATACAAATGAATAAAAATGAATGTATAAATAAACATACCCTTTTAAATGCAAGATATTTTTTTTAATGTTGATGTAAAACTTGAATCTGGATAGTTGCGTACAACATCATCCCAACTATCTTCATTCAACAATTTAACCATTTGTTCTTGTATTTTCATGTAAACTTTGTGACTGCATAGATAAAGTAAAAAAAAGTTAATATAATGATATGTATAACAAATACTACCAAGAACAATATGTTATATTTAAAGGAAAATTATAATCTAGAAATAAGTAAAAATAATTCAACAAACTTACTTTTGAAATTCCTCAGACATTTCCTCCAATGATAATGCCCCTGACCTCACACAAGATAATATTGCTTTGACAAGTTTTTCATCATTCACTCCTTGCAATGCTCTCCAAGGTGTGATAGTCATATCTTCTGGAAGCTGCTTCATTTCAGGCCCTGATTTAATGTTGCTACATATCAATGGTTTAGACCTTTAGTCCTTTTGGTTTTTAATGCCAATGTTCTCCCACATGTTAAAAATCTCATTAATCAATTCCCATATCTCTCCAGTTATAAATGCCAACTGGAAAATGTTATCAATACCTCTGAATAAATCAGTATTTACTCTGCTGCCTTTTGAATTGATTTTCTCTTCAATTTGATACCTTATTTCCATACAACATTCCTTTCATAAATCTACAATAACACTTAGCTTATCCCCACCACATTTTTTTTCAAATTCACTATGAATAAATCTAACCCTTTAGATGAAAATCATAGACATCCTATATTCATTATCTGAATTATGATCCCATGCCATTGACTTTGCTTTTGTATCTGATAAACCAACATAAATGATACATTTCCATGTTTCAAAACGTGGGTTATTGGAATATTCCTCCATCAATTGTCTTTGAGCTTCTACAGAATGGTTCCCCCCAAGCACATAATAATTGTATTCAAAACATTTTGACTTATCAAATGCGTCTTTGTTGGGAACTTGAATTGGATCACCAAGAAGCACATAATTAACCACATAAGCATATGGATTGTACCTCATCAATGTATTCAAGTTGTGAACATGTAGGTGGTGTGTCTTTCTGATTTGATATTTACATTTTCCTTCACTTGCCTTATAGATTGGTCTCACATTAAGCTGAAATATACGACCACCCTCAACTAAGTTTCTCTTTGTCAAGTTCTGTCGAATGGCATTTTGGTAATGACTACTTCAGAATGTTCAACTTTACTTTTCTTCCTCATAACATTCTCGTCATTAGCTAGAACAAATTTATTCTTGGGCATTGTTAGTTTTGGTCTTTTACAACTCTTCTTATTTCTAACATTAGTTCCAATGTCGTCCTTATTAACGAAAACATATTCTTCAGTGTCAGTTTCAACTTCCTCATCTTCAAAAGTAACCTGTCTACCTTTGCTAGATTTATCCACTAGAGGCATTTTTTTTCTGATCCCTTGGATGTAGTTTTGTAGCATCATGAATTACCACATTTTTCTTGTTTGCCATATCTTCTTCTGACACTGAGTAGAAATTTCTAACAACTTTCATAATATCATGCTCTATGAAATGAATGTCTCCCAACATAACTGAACAACTTTCAACAAAATTATGCCAAACAAAATACCATATGTCAATAAAAACAAATTTATAAAAATATAATGAGATAATTACAAGAACACAAAACACAAATAAAAATAACAATACCTATGATTTTTTTGTTTCATCTCATTTACAATTTGTTTACCCAACTTTGTAGATACCTCTCTCGTGTCATATAATGAATATGATAATTGGTATTTATTCCTTTCATGTGATTTGGGCGATTTTGTAAGTATGTAAACAACTTCACTGTGCGGTACTGAACACATGTCTATGACCTTTCCCAACACTTGATAAATTCCATTATCGTTAGATATATAAACATATAGATATATCTTCACATCTTAGCTTACTCTTTCTTTCACATACCAGACATTTGCTGGAAGTTTCACTTCTTTCGATTTCTTCTATTATGAAATCATCTTCTTATCATTTGAGGCACTTGAAAGATTTGTAGCTATCAAGTCAAGTTTGGTTCTTTCAACAATGTTTTTTGAAGATCCACCTTTAACAGTCTTTGGTCCAGAAAGATTCACAAAGATCTTGTTTGATGCCGTTTTCCTGAAAAAAAGACACATACAAATCAATAAATTACAAAAAAATAATAGCTTAAATTAACAAACAAAATGAAAAATTATACCCCACCCTGGCGGCCCAACAACCGCCCCCCTTCCGCACCCTAGCCCCACCCAACCCCTTTCCCCACCCTACCCAACCCCAGTAGCGCCATTGCCCCCGCCCCACTCCGGCGGCTGAACGACCCACTGGGGTGGTGGGATGATTCCCTGGGAGGCCGTTGGGTCGCCGAGGTGGGGCAGAGGCTGGCGGCTAGCCCTCCGCCCCACCCTAGCGGCCCAACGGCCCGCTGGGTGGGGCGGGGGGCTGATCACCAACCCCCCGCCCAATGGCCCGTCGCCCCGGTCAATCGTTGGGCTGCCGGGGTGGGGAGGGGTGCTGGGCAACCAACTCCTCCGCCCCTCACTCACGGGCCCGTTGGGCCGCTGAGAGCATGATCGATCCCACCACACCCACCACGGACGTAGTGGGTAAATATGTCCCACAAATTTTTTTAACTTCTATTTTTTTTTTAAATTTCATTAAACTTATGTAATTTTAAAATTTGCACAAATGAAAAATTAGCTAGTCTTTCAAATGAAATAATCCTCTGTTGAATATGTTGTTGATAGCAATGTAGCTGCTCCACAAATTCACTCCAAGCCTTTTAACAAACTTCAGAAAACCTTGATGTGATGTGAGGAATAGTGATAATTAAATTTATTATATAGGGGAAATTACGGAATTGTTTTACCGTACGGTTAATGTGGGATTAATTTGTTTTTTATAAATTTTAACATGTTAATTTTGTTATGGCGATATAGGAAACAATGATAAAGCGAACAATACATAATTATTTTACAACACGGTGAATGTGGGATTAATTTGTTTTAGAAGGGATAAAAAAAAACATTCAATTGTTTAGTAAATATTATATAGTTTAAGTAATAAATTAATTTAGGTAAAAGATTTAGTTTCCAATTTTAATTTTAAAGATTTATTTCATAAAAAAATTTAGTTAAAATTTTTCAATACATTGTACAAGAAAATAATGGAGGGAAATACGTGACATGAAATTTTTGGAGGGTAAATGTTTGGAGGGAAATTTTCATTCTTTAAGCTATATATTGTCATTAGGAGAGTCTGCATTTGTATCATTCAACCTCTTCTATTTGAAAGGCATGGATTCTTCTGATAGTGAAGTTTCGCTTTGTGAAGCATCAACATCTTTGTCGCGTAACAACTCTATTCATATTGATGAATATAACGGAAATTCTTTCACTATGAATAGAGAGTCAATTCTTCCACTTAGTCCTAATCCTAAGGACTATGAGAGAAACACTGATGAAAGATGGGATGAATAATTTCAAATAAATAAAAAGTCACGGTTTCCACTTAGTCTTAATCCTATGGATTATGAGAGCAACAATGATGAAGAATTTCAAAAGAATGGAGTGTCACGGTGTCCACTTAATCCTAATCCTATGGACTATGGGAGCAGCAACGATGAAGAGCATGATGATGAATTTCAAAAGAATGGAGTGTCACGGTGTCCACTTAGTCCTAATCCTATGGACTATGAGAGCAACAGTGATGAAGAGCATGGTGATAAATTTCAAAAGAATGGAGTGTCACAGTGTCCACTTAATCATAATCCTATGGAATATGAGAGCAACAGTAATGAAGAGTACGATGAAGGATTTCAAAAGAACGGAGTGTCACGGTTTCCACTTAGTCCTAATCCTATGGACTATGAGAGAAACCATTGATGAAGAGCATGATGAAGAATTTCAATTGAATAGAGTGTCACAATGTCCACTTAGTCCTAATCCTATGGACTATGAAAGAAGCAGTGATGAAGAACATGAGAAGCATTTCAAAATAATGAAGTGTCACGTCGTCCACTTAGTCCTAATCCTATGAACTATGCGAGTAGCAGTGATGAAGAGCATGATGAATAATTTCAAATGAATAGAGTTTCACAGTGTCCACTTAGTCCTAATCCTATGGACTATGAAAGCAATAGTGATGAAGAACATGATAAAGAATTTCAAATGAATAGAATGTCACGGTGTCCACTTAGTCCTAATCCTATGGACTATGAGAGTAGTAGTGACGAAGGACAGGATGAAGCACTTTGTCCTAATCCTAAGAACTATGAGAGTAGCAGTGACAAAGAACATGATGTAGAATTTTCAGTAAGTAAACAATCACATTTTCGACGTAGTCCTAATTCTATGGACTATGAGAGTAGCACCAACAATGCACATGAGAAAGAATATCCAATAAACATCGAGTCAAATTTTCCATTTACTCCTAATTCTAAGGATTATGACAGTAGCACTGAAGAAGGGGAAGATGAAGAATATCCTCCAAGTCAGTATTTCAAAATCACAACTGAGCATAGTGAGGATAACATTCCTTAGAATGATGATGAAAATGCTTATACAAATTATGATCCAATGATGGAGATGTTTCGAGGAAATATTGTCTCGAGTAGTAGGAGCAGACCTTTTCATATCAATCCAAGATCTTCTAGTTATACAAGGGGTAGAGCAGAATATCCGATGAGAAGAAGTTCTATCAGTGCTCTCATTTCAAGTGAATGTTGTCAAAAAGATTACTTCAAACATATGGATTTCAAATTCACATTAGAGAAAAGCAAGAGATATTTTCCACTGAATAAAAGCATGTAAAATTCATATTTAGTTGGGTGCATGCACTCTACATTGTTAGGTTATGATTATCATATTGGGTCTTTAATTATCTGTAGAAAGGATTTCAAAATGTTTCATTCGATGGGTAATTTTTGTCTGTCAAGAATCCAAGAAAATTTGGAAAAGGATCCCACATTTAATTCAGAAATACGTTATAAACGACAATTTGGGCCATTATCAAACATTGCAATGTCATGGATGAAAGATTTATTTTCAAAGCATGGAGAGTGTATGCCAAATAGAGAGACAATACATATTCCATATAATTTTCAAGACAATAAATCTACAATTTGTACAAAGAATATGCACAAGGTTATGAGGGACATGGTCGGTTTATTACATATCAATATTTTGTGAAGGTATGGAAGAAAGAATTCAACAATGTCTGTATTCCTAAGAAGACAAGGATGGGGATTTACAGTACATGTGCTTCTATTAAATTTAAAAGGGATAAATGTGAAGGGTCAAAAATAGGTAAGCATTCATCACTTTAACTTTTAAAATTGTATAGTAATCAACTATGAGCACATATTTCTTAATGACTTTCTTTTATGTTGTGTAGATTCCGTTGTCAAAGAACTTCAGGAGCATCGCGAACAACAAACAAGTGAAAGGAAAAAGTTGTACAAACATCGAAATAAGTGTTATGATAATCTAAATAAATATTTGGGTTTGATAATTGATGGTATGGACCAGAAGAAAACACTTTTACCACATTTTGGTCACACACCCAAAAATTTCCAAGAGGAAATTTTTATTCAGTATCACTTGGTTGGTTGTATGGCCTTCAATGGGAAAATGTTACCAAGGGTGTACTTCACAGCTCCAAATATTCATAATGATGCAAATTTGACAATAAACATAATTCATGATGTGCTTTCTCATTGGTCTGGTAATCTTCCTGAAGTTTTGTATCTAAAATTGGACAACACTTTCCGTGAAAACAAAAATCAGGTTGTTTTTGGATATCTAAACATGCTTGTTGAATTGAGAATTTTTCAGACGGTAAAGGTTGGTTTCCTTCTTGTTTGGCACACTCATGAGCATATCGATCAGAGGTTTAGTTGTTTTTCAGTCACATTGAGGAGGAAGGAAGTTGGGATCTTTCCATCATTAATTGAATGTATTAAGAAATCATACATGCTATAGCCTACTTTTGATGTGCTAGAAGAAACTGTTGACATGCAAAGGTTTATTTTGGGATGGTGAGGATAAATGCATTGAACAACTTAATGATATTAGCTTCTAACATCAATTTCGTATCAAAAAAATTGACGGGAAAACACTAATATGGGGCAAGAAGTACTCAACTACTGCAGAATGGGCACCATCATCAGGTTTGGAATTTTTGAAGTTCATTCTAGATCATCCAATATTTGCATTAAAAATATTGTTATTACAATCAGTTGGTGAAGTTCATAATGCACACAGACATAATAGAGATACAAATTATTCTGATTGCCTAGAAGAAATTAAAAAATGTATTAGATATACATATGAGTACTTTGACATTACTGATACATTTTGGTGGGAGTCATTTTTCAATAATCAAAGTGATATCATTTCAAGAACAACGAATGAAGATATACCTTTGAAAAATCCATTTATTTGGCCACAAAATGTGTCAAATGAACATGAGGAAAGAAAAATTGTTGAACAACAACAATCTCAAGGTATTATTAATTCTTCACAGGCAGAGGAAAGAGAGATGTATACTGGTTCCAGAAGATCTCGTGCACAACATGAAGCCATGGAAGACCTTTACAGGGGTTCAGTACATGATATTAAGAGGGTTGCATGATCACAGTGCTAGTAGATGGAGATCCCAATGGCTATCCATTATGGGTTGCTAAGGTTATAAAGGTATTTACATAAAATGAAGATGTTATAGGTGTTGAAGTACATTAGTATGCCACAAATACACACCCATTCAATGGTGTGTATAAGCCAGAGATGGTAGTTGATAAAAAAATTGGCGGAAAGAGAAAAAGAAAGGGTACAAATATAAATCGTCGCCGCATAGACCTCTTAAAATTGGAGGATGTTAACTAAGAGAGGAACTCTTCACTTCAAGACGATAGAGATTCTGAAAAGGTTGTTACCAGAAGGACAATGTTGAGATGGGAGTCTGCTGAAACCAGTCATAGATACAGAAGAATTTTGAAACTTGAAATGGTGGGCTTGCATGTGGACTCAGATGGGGCACTAGATGATGAAAGAGAAGAATATGGAACATCTTCGTCTGCATCCAGCCATTCATCTGAAGATGTGAATTCTGATGGTGTGCAAGAAAATATGAATGATTTTGAATAATTGTCTAAGATAGTTTATATAACTAATGTTTGCATCGTATCTTGAAATAATTTTTTGATTTCCATATGGTGTTAAATAAGAAGTTATGAGTCATTTTTATGTTGTTTGATTATATGTTTTAATGATGATGATCTTTATGGTTTAGAATATCTACAATGCAATAATAAATTAGAGCTATAATGTATGTTTCATTCAATCTACAAATAATGACATTTTGATTAATTTAGTCATGTAATTTGTTCATAATGTCATGATTTTTTAATTTTATGGTTGAAAATTTTGCAATTTTTTTTGTATCTTTAATGTTATGGTTGAAAACAATTAGAATTTTAGCGATCTTTAGTGTGATGCTATTATATGTTTAACAACATGGATGAAAACTAATAGAATTTTAATGTGTTTTAGATCCTATTATTTCATCTTTAATGGCATTACTAAAACATGTTGAATTTATGTCGCCCTTCGACATTTTCTTTGGCAAGGGGGAAAGAAAGAAAAGAGCAGGTTCAACTTGGTAAATTGGAAAAATGTTATCCAATCTCAAGACAGAGGGGGCCTAGGAATTAGAGCCCCAAAAATCCTCAACCTTGCCTTCGAGGTGAAAATGGTTTAGAGGTTAATTACTGGACCCGCAACTTGGTGGAAACAGGTTATGGAGACCAAATACCTCAACTCTCCCAGACAAAAGCTTCTTGATGCCAATATACCTAACAGAGGTTCCTCCAAAATTTGGCGTCTATACAAGAAAGCCCTTCACATCCTCAAGCAAAACTCTTCGAAGGTCCCTGGGGGGGGGAAGCATCAAATTTGCTTCAGATAGGATCATGGGACTCCCTCCTTTGATCACGATTGAGGATGTCTTTCCCATCATCATCTTCCTTAACAGCAGAGGCCTTCACAATCTGGATCAAATCTCCAAATGGGATCCATGTTCTCATGCATGGACGGGCTGGACCTTCCCTGATATCCCGACAACTCTAGAAGCCAGCCTCAATTCCCTCAAGAAGCATCTCCATAACAGGGCCCCAATTAAAAAATATGGAGTCGACAGCCTCCGCTGGGACCCCTCAGGTTCTATATATACTATAAAATCAGGCCATCATTATATCTGCAACAACACTTTCCAGATGCCCCTGTGGAATCACTGGAAAATTACATGGAGATCAGAAGCTCTTCCAAAGATAATTTTTTTTATATGGCTGATTTTAAAAGGAAAAATCCTTACAGCAGAGAACTTAAGTAAAAGAGGAATCAATGGCCCCTCAAGATGTCCCAACTGTCGCAAGGCTGAAGAAACAATGCACCATTTATTTGTAGAGTGTCCATTTGCCAGCGAACGCTGGAGACAACTATCCTCCCTTGGCAACATAAATTGGAATCCTCAGCATAGCATATCTGAGACAATTTACATCTGGAAGAAAAGATACCCTTGGAGAGAAAAAAGGAGCAGTTTGGCGAAAAGAGTCTGGGACACTCTCCCTCATACCCTGCTGTGGCGAATTTGGCTGTCCATAAATAAAAAATATTTTCAAGATAAAAACCCAAATGCACAAATCACATGCAGTAAAGCGAAAAGCCTGGTCCAGGAAGCAATCACAATAAACACTACAGGGAAAATCCAAGGAACATAATTCACAGTGGAGGAACGAAACATTATCAGCTATATTTTGGAAAGGCAACACCAAATCCAAGGTAATTCAATGAAAGGAAACATGAACCAAAAACATAACAGAGCTTGGGAAATTAGACTTCCAGAACATGAATTTAAGATTTGGACGCAGCGAAACAATTGCCATTCTCTCTTCTTCGACGGAGCCTCCAAATCAAATCCAGGTCAAGCTGGAGCAGGGGGTCTTATCCTTGATGAAAAAGGGGAACATATTCTCAGCTATGAATGGAGTTTAGGTAAGAGAACTAACAACAACGCTGAGGCCTTGTCTTTGTATCAAGGCCTCATCCAATTGAGTAATTTGGGAATCAAAAGAGCTAAGGTATTTGGGGATTCCTCAATTACCATTCGCTTAATGATCCATCAATGGAACTCATCTAACTCCATTCTGTAGCAAGTTATTTACCGTAACATGCTCCTTCTTTAGAAATTTGAAGAAATTCAGTTCTATCATATCCTCCGTAATCTAAATAAGGAGGTAGACGATAGAGAAAACAAAGCTTGCGGAAGGCATATTGGCATCCTCAGATGCAACACTTCTGAGAGCTTTCAATCCATTCCATGAGGAGAACACCCAAAAGTAGTGTTTTGCTCATCGCCATTGAGGAAGCGTGCGATGGTTTGACGCAGACTGGCAACAGGACGAATCTCTGTAGCTCTGCCACAGAGATTCAGATATCAATCTCCTTAAGTAACATCAGCACTCCAACTGAAGGCGGCATAAGATATGGTAGCAGACTAATTTTGGATTCTCTGCAACCCAGCAATATCCCCATGACTTTTCCTCCACTCATCCGATCTCTGTCGCCTCAGGCTATTTTAATCCCTCAGCTCCAGCCTCTCTGCACTCAACAGTTATTCCTCTGTTCTGCAGCTCCATTGCGACGCCGCGTTCTCTGTGTGCCTGCGCACACAACCCTCTTTTATTTGGTGTCGAAGAAGCGAATCCAGACGAGATAACACCTTGATCGCCCCAATTCCACCGAGGTATTTTATTATCACAGTGCATTTTTTCTTTATACTGACACTTTCTGCCTCCTCCTTCTCCGCAGGCCATCGGTTACTCTGTCTAGCATCCTCAGTATTCCTTGTTGTCATTCTCTTAATCAATTTCAAGGTCCCTCTGATTGGCTGCCTCAACAGCGTTTATTCAGCTGCATCTTCGACTTCAGTCATGCTCAGGAGCCCTGTCACGCAATCGTCTTGACCTTCTCTTCGGATTCCCTCTCATATGCTAGTTTCTCAGACTGGGCAGTGCATCTTAGAACCTCCAGTACCCTCTTTTCCGCTCCCACGCACACCTCCTCATATCGTCCCACCCTTTCTCTTGACTTTCGCAGCTCAAATCCAAGCCATCTCTCCACAGCTAGTATGGCCCGCAGTGAAGACTGTCTGCACTGTGTAGACCTGCAAGCAGAGCTCGAAGAAGTCCGGACTCAGCATTCCATCTTGGAGGAGCAGCAGAGGCTCTTAGAATCTAGACTGGAAGAGTAGAATCGTCGGCTAGAAGATCAGAATCGAAGGATTGAAGACCAGAACCGTATCATGAACGAAAAATACAGGGCTGAAATTGATCTCTTCTTGCACAGAGCTTTCTCTCTGCAAGAATAGTTTCGTCAACTTTCAAATCGCTGTAGTCATGCAGAAGAATCAATTTCTATCCTTCAATACATGATGGAAAAGAAAAACTCGGTCGCAACTAGTTCTTCGAGTGCCAAGCAGGAAGGAGTGGACAAACAGCCAGAGGAGTCCACCGCAAGACAAATTCGCCATATTGTCATAGATTAAATGTTCTGCAAATGTCTTCTCTTGTTGTTTACATTTATAAGAAGCTATAGTTGCAAAGTAATAGTTCGTAGCAAAAATAGTAGGAAAAATATCAAGAAGATAGCTCCTTTTTGTAAATCTCTTGATCAAGTCAGCCATTGGCATCCAATGTACTTAAGGAGACTGAACTCTCTTATCTTTTTCAGAACTTAATACAACAACCAAATTTGTGAAAAAAAAAACATGTTGAATTTATACTTAGGAAAGAAAAATGTTATTCTACCAAAAACATTAGTGTGTTTTTTTCGTTAAAAACAATTGTTTTTTTTTTTTTTTTTTTTTTTTTTTTTGTCAAAAACAACATTTATTTTGCACATAAAAATTCGGTTTTACTCGCTTTTTTTTAAATGTTGAAAATTGACCCTAAAAAAAATCATTGTTCCAGTATCAACACTTTTCCTTTTCAGGGTGTTTTTTGCACAAATTTTGCCTGAAAAATTCGTTTTCCCTGCCATTTTAAAAACATGTTCAAAATTGAGCCTAAAAAAATAATGATCGTTCCAGTATACACATTTTTCGCTTTTAACACTATTTTTGATGTTTTTTTCAAAGTTTTTTGGCCAGAGTTTCCGTTTCAAAATTTACATTGTTCTTGTAAGAAAATGACACAACTGGTGGATGAGACCTACTAGCTCCCCTCGAACCTCGACCCAATCTTAACAATAATGTGATAGTGGAATCTTTATCATCCCATAATCCTACAAATAATGAGAATCTTACAGCTGTTTTCCTCCAAAAACTATGCTCTGTTCAACTGTTGGAACCCCCATTTGAGGTTCCAAGACCCCTTTCAACTCTGCAATAGATTCATTCTCCCAAATCCAAACAGGAGTGGAAACCCCCTGTAGGGATTTAACAAAAAAATTGAAAATATTTTGTGCCAATCTTGTTAAGGACAATGCTTAAACCTTTTAAGTCTGTATGGAGACTGACTCGTTCAATTTGATGAGATATCAACCCTTTGAGTGAGACCACTGCAAATTTGAAACCTCATTGAATATGTAACACAAACCCATTCTTTACATACTTCATAACTCACTCTAAATACAAAGGCGAATCTACTCCAGTAACACAAACGTCAACTAAAGCAAACTCAATGTCCATTGAAAGAGAAGCATTGAATTTGACCTCCCCAAAGAGAAAATACAGGATTCCTTCGTGCCTCCATTCAAATGAAACCCAAAATATGAACAATGACTCCAGATATGGGATAATGGAGTGAATGAAAGTGGGGATAAATCAATCTCAAACTTTGTTACACACTTGAGTTAAAGAGACACGAATGTAACTTCTCCTACGCTTAAAACCCAAACCAATCCCGCCTCGACCTGCAAGAGAATGAAGTCGATTGGCATCGACAGAGGTAGGGATGATCCTTAGGGTTTCCATCGTTGCCATATAATCATTAGTTTCACTATCTTCTTTACTTGCATCTTCAATTACATATTATTTATATTTTTCATTTAAATCAAGTTTTCTAGAATTCTCTCTTAATATTTTTTCTCCGGAAAATTTAATCTCTTAATAAATTATTATCAATATTATTATTTTTAATTATCCTTTATTAGTATTATTATTGCCACCCAACACACACACACACACACACACACACACACACACGACATTAAATCAACCATGTTCAATTAAAGTCAACATAAAACATGGTCAAGCATTTCTAACCAAATGTATTAATGGTGAATTGGGTTTAACTTGGGTGGTTGAGAGAAATGATGTTATATTCCCCTCCTGCATTCAGTTCCTACATGTGACATGTTGATTAGCATTGCTTTGTAATATTTAATAAGTATATTACAACGATAACAATAATTTAGAAAAATCTTATTAAAATTTTAGATATAATCTATAAAGTAATAAAATATTTCCTATACAAGAGTGTAGATAATCCAACGTTCACATAAAAGGAAACTTGATTAACTAAAACACTAATGATTACCAATATCAACCTAGTTGTGTTGCAATATAATGTAATTCTAAAGTCAATATTTTAATTCAACCATGTTCAACACTCATAATCTCACAATGCAACATAACCTTTGATGAATGCCACAATGCAACATAATCATTAAGGAACAAAGCAATTTGAAATGACTCAACAAAGCTAAGGCCTTGGTGGTGTAGTTCACTTGGAAAAATAGTAAACATGCTATGTAAAATATTATGAGGTCCCTGGTTCAATCCCTCAATCAACCAGTTTCCCCATTATGAGAAACGTGGTGCACTTAGTGGTTATTGTGGTAAGGATGGAATTGACCCGTCACATGAATATGAAACCACTCCAATTTTTGATTCCACTAGTAAAAAACAAGAAGAAAAACTAAAATTACAAGACAATGTAACCATTAAGGAATTTCGAAATCCAACATGACCCTTTAGGAATGTCACAATGTGACATAACCCCTTATGAATATTGCAATACTATTGAGTAATGTAAAAATTCAACATAAGTAAATTGATATGTGTATTGAAATGTGACATGATAATAGTTAGTAATGGTTACATCAACCATAAAAAACTTTCAACGCTAATCATGATTAACTGTCTTTAATGAAAGCCATAATGTAACATAAATATTAAGGAGCATCAATCCAACATAACACTTTAGGAAGGTCACAACGTAACATAACCTTTCATGAATTATTATAATGCAACATAACTATTCATAAATGTAGTAATTAAACAAAATTTAGGGTGAGTGCATGGAGGTGGGTTACACTTTTTGGCAAGAGAGGAAGTGTTTTGGGTGAAAAAAAGACCTCGATCGAGCCATTTTAAACGCTCGATCTAGCAATATTTGAGCCCTCGATTGAGCTGTTTGAGGCCTCAAACAATGTAACTCAAGGTTATTGAGGAGCTTAATCGAGATAGTGGCTCTATCGAGCAATAGACTCGATCAAGCCATGTTTTTGAAATTTCTCGCCAATACAACCTAGGCATGTAATTAAAAAAAGAAGCTCGATCAAGCCTTAAAGCTAGATCGAGCTACAGGCTAGATCAAGCTTTAAAGCTAGATTGAGGCTTTATCTAACCACATTAAGGGATCAATCGAGGGTTTCTTCAACCATCAATCAAGCTATTTGATTTTTGAAATTAAGCGCTCGATAGAGCTCCTCAGGTCCTAAAAGTCACAACTTTAGCACCCATTCTATACCTTTCCTTGCAACCCCATTTTGTAGCTTAGTGGATTTAGGGAATAATTTATACTTAAGTGGGGGAGTTTATCATGTTGGATTCATGAAAGAATCCTCTATTCAATGGCATATAAGTTCAAAAATTTCAAATTCATATGATATTTTCATCTAATTTCTTTACATAATGCCTCAATTTTTTTGCACAGTTTCAAAGGTGATGAATAAAAAATCAATAACATAAAATATACACAATGATTTTTTTTTTGAAAAAATACCATCCTCTCTTCATTTACAAGTCCTCTTCAAAAGGGTACTCTTGGTTTTTTAATTTATTTAAAGAGGTGAAAAAAAATCTTACTGTCTCCAAAATGAAATTGAAATATTACTTCACCAACTTCGAAAAATAATAAAAAATATAATTTTGCATACTTTTTTAATAAGAAAAACTTAGTTATGTGTGTGTGTGTGTGTGTGTGTATGTTAAAAATTACATATTTTAGACTAAGTTATGCTACGTGAACACATGCATACCTCTTAAGATGTGGGAAAATTTGCAAGTAAAAATATTGAATTTAATGGAAAATTGAGAGATTATACTACACTAATTTAAAAACAAATATCATTAAGAAATCAACATAATTATCCAAATATTATTTTTTTTTATTCCGAATCAAAATTCACAATTCTTATTTGAATTTTGAGGGCTTCAATTCGATAAAAGAGGAAAAACTTGAAATTTCATCACCACATTTGGCCCAAAAGTGTAACCCATCTTCATGCATTCATCCTTAAACCAAGATGAACACGAAAATGTAACACACCCATTGAGAACATGATATGAAAGTAGTTCTTTTAAAAATTCATGTTAAAACTACTGATTTAGATACACTTAAAATTTTTTCCAATTTCCAACATTTGCATAAGTAAAATGTTCAAGAACTGTAAACAAGCAAAGAAAATAGAGAATACCCATCCAATTGATAATGGATTTCACCCTCATGGGCTACATCTCTAGGTCTATTTCAATCCACGAACCATTGATTCTCCTTCAAAAGAGGGTGTTTCTTTAAAAGAAGGGCTCATGATTCACAACAAGCCTACAACCTACTTTCTTTCCTTTATAAAGGACAAGTGAATCCACAAACAAGTCTAACACTTGCTTCTTCTTCTTTTTGAAGAGCTTAATGAATCCAAGCCATTATTCCTTCTCCAAAAAGGGTTTAAATAATTCTTCATTTGAGCTAAGAGGGAGTGTTAGTATTTGTAGCATGAGATGGTGTTCTAGTTTCAAAACTTTGTGGAGGGGCTAAAACAAAGAAGTTCTCCAAAACCCATAAATCGTTTCTAGAAATTCCATCTAGAAATGGCTCAATTAAATTAATTGACCACAATTAAAATTTTTCTAAGTTTGACTTAGGAAAAATGGTTAATTAATAGAAATTAATTTAGAAAGGTGAGAATTCTCTATAAACTCACACGAATAAACTTGGAGATGATCTCATTCAATGATTAGGTTTTCATATTGGTCATTGGAGTCCAAACTAGAGATTATAAGAGGAGGTCGATGGGTAAATGGAAAAATACACTTGGAGAGCGAGTTTCCTTGGCAGTTCGATTTTTCAGAGAGCAACATTCTGTTGGGAAGAGTTCGAGCCGTAAAGGGGAAACAAACACAGAGAGGGGCAGAGACATCGAGTCCATAAGAAGTCTTCCAGTTTTGGAGAGTCAACTACAAGAAGGTCGAGTTTCCTCAGTGAGGCTGAGTAGGGCATGCACAAAAACTTCAAAGGCATAGTTCAATTTGGTCAGTTAGAGGGTCGATTTAGTTGTTGGAAGTTGGTAGAATTTCTGTAAGGGGCCAATGAGTCATGCTAAGAGGCTAAGTTGGGAAGACGACTTGATCAGGTATATTTCCCAGGAAGAGAGTACAAGAGCCTACATGGGTGTGAAGCAGAGGATGATGCAAGGGTTTCGTGGAGGTCAGGAAGTGCCAGTTTTGGCGTTGGATCAGTGTTGAGTGAGACAAAATTTGTCTCACTAATTTTTGTGGCCACTTTATACTTTAGAGGATTTCTAATTTTGGGCATTTAGTTGCACCCATAATTTCTCACTGTTGCGTAATGATAAAACCCTCAGCTACTGTACTGCTTTTACCACATTGAGTTTTTCTGGGGACATTTTTCAAAAAAAATTGTACCATTGTTTTATGCGTTTGCACCAATATTTTCTCAGTTTCTAGATTATCGTCCACAATATTTTATTTTGTGAAGAAATTCCAGTGTGATTATGTTGATATTATTCAGAGAATTAATAAACTGAATAATTAGTTAGGAGAATTAATTCCAGTTGCTGCATTTTAAATAATTTTCACACATTGAAGAAGATCAAGACTACAAGAAAGGTTGTCTCTTGAGAGAATAAGATTTATTTAAAGGCTCATTGAAAGGCATCTTTGAAGGAAGCATAAAAAAGATCTTGGTATCATTCTCACTCAAGGAAATTATTGAAGTTTCTTCAAAGGTCTTGAGGGCATCAAGAAAAGTTGGAGATATCATCAAGGAAGAGGAGAATCTTTGTTATCAAGTAAGTACCATATTATTAATGTATGTATGATTCTACAAGTCATATGGGTTATTTCTGCAAAGTGAGCAATAAGCTCATTGAAGCATCAAATTTCCTAGCATGGAAGAAAATGATTGACGTGAAACTCATAGAACATGAGGTAATGGAATGTCCAACTTGGGAAATTACTAAACCTAGAAAAGACAAAACTCAAGAACTAGCAAAGTACAATAAAGGGGAAGTAAGAACACAAAAGATCATAGTTGAATCCATCAAAGATCCTCATGTTCAATTTGTTTCAAATTTGAAAAATTCCAAGGCTATGTATGACAAACTAGTGAACTTGTACTCTGTAAGTACATAAGGACAAAATATGTCTTTGTAGAATAAACTATACAAGATGAAGAAATCAAAGGATGAGGACATAACATCCTTTCTAATGAAGATCTCTCAGTTAATATATCACTTGCAGGGGCTTGGAGAGACAATTTTTGATTTGGAAATAACAATCTGTGTATTAAATGCATTGCAACCATAATGGAGCAACTTTGCAACAAACATATACTCTAACAAAGATTCAACTAATGTTGATGAGTTGGAAGCTCAATGCATTTTGGAAGAATATAGGATCAAGGCAATTTGAATGAATGTTGAAGTCTATATTTGCATTAGAGATGCCCCCTATATTCATGAGGTCTCCCTGTGACGAATCCTAATGATTTCTTCCTTATTGTCACAGGGCTGCCTATGGAAATGATGCATGGATGAATGCTTTTAAAAGAGACCAGGTATGCTCTCATGCAGGTGACTTGCTGTTTAAGTGGATGGATAGCAATGGTAAATTAAAGGACACTAAAGCGAGGATTCCCCAAATAAGCATTAAAAAAAAGCTAGGATCTTGGTTGTCCTAGGGTAAATTCCAGCTTGAGAAAGCCTTGAGTGATTCCATCAATGGATATGGACATATTTATGGAATGTGGAGAAAGCACTCTTTGTGATGGAATAATGAGCCATTCTTTCAAAGATAGGACTTATGGAGGAATTTGGCTACCATTTGCGATACAAGGGAGCATGTGAAGGAGGATATGTCCTTAACTTCAAACAATTCAGATAGTAGAAAATGAAGATGGCAGAGACTGAATTCTAGTAAGGGTAATTGATAACTACGCAACCATGTTTTATCCAGAGAGCCTAGGTAGCACAAGATACATTTTATTACATTTCATTTCATGAAGTTATATATTGCATACCTATTTTAATGATTTTATTTCTTCTCCTCTCATATTAAATATGCTTCTCATAGACCTAAATTATAACAACCTTCAACATGCATATATCTTTTATATTCAACTATCAACTATAATAGGGTTCTTCCTACATTTGTCTTCTTTATGATAGCTAATTTTTTGCTTATCTCAAACTTTTGTGTGTTTTTCTTGTTTTGGTTTTCTCATGGCCTTCACAAAGCAAATGCATTGTCATCCCTCTCCCTTACCTAGTCAAACCAATGGTTAGGGAGGACAAGTATGCTTTTCATGGATTCAAGCAACGAATTTTTCCATTTTGATGTGAATTTTGGGCGTTGGGATGCGTGGGCATTCTGGAAGATTGTAGCTTGTTATATGGTCATTACTTAGTCCTCTAAGAGTCCATTTTAGGATTTGCTAGGATTGTTTGAGCTATTTTAGGATTTGCTAGGATTGTTTGAGCTATTTCATGGCTAGCAATAATAGCATACAAAAAATGTAGAAACTTTGTTTTAAAGGTTGGAATTGGTCATTGATATTGTATTTAATTTTTTTGGAATTCTTTTTAAAGTAATGATAGTGATAAATTTCTTCAACATTAAGGTTCACTTTCTTTATGGCAATCTTCATTATCATGCTCCTGGTTTCCTTTTCATTATTTCCTTTGAATCAAATCTGGTTTATCGTAGTTAATGATTAAAATAATGCATCTCTGGAATTGCATTCAAAGTAACGGGCATTGTGGTGATGAGAAAAATGTATTTTATAATGGTGTATTTTTCCGACAATTCTAACTATGAGTACTTTGTCAATTCATTGAACCCCTGGAGTGGTCGGAGTGGTCGCTGTGGAAAATTTAATGGAGGTTCCAGAGAAGTTTTCCCGCAATGATCTACCCAATAACACACATCACACTTTGGATGACAATTTTCGAAGGGATTCCACCAAAAATCACCAGACAGTTATCAAGTTATCAAATTATCTGCGATGCCCTCACTCTTCACATGTAACTAAATATTGAATCTTGTCTTGGCACCATCAGACTTGATATGTATTGGAGTAAACATCCATATTCTCTGTCTCCTAGAATGGATTTGAATGGTCTTTAACTGCCACTCTAATTTTATCGCGATATCTCTTACCATGGTCCATTGCTTCCCTAAACTTATTTATTATTTCTTCCTCGGATTGCGCCGGGAATGGCAATTCAACTTCAATGATCAACGCTCCACAAACTCCATGAAAATTCCATATAGCGGCACTGGTTCCACACAAAGGTCTCAATGCATATCTCTATGTAGATTCATCTTTTAGATAGCTTCTACGCAACCTTGATGCTCCACACAAGTTCCAAAGCAACTTACTCTCCCAATTTATTCCACCTCCAACGACGTATCACGAATATATTTCTCATGCACAACAAATTCTTTTCCATGTTAAATATCTCAGACGCTAAATTCTACTCTCATAGCACTATGATGGTATCAAGAACCAAATCTCTCATATTAAAACAGACATAACTCCATCAATTCTCACCAAACAAATTTTTATTCAATATTAGAGCTTGAGGCCTTCTTTGCTTGCCCTGAAAAATCTAGAATTTTGAAGAGATAATCACTCTCCTACATAATTGGAGGAAGTCATGGGAATATTCTCAAACTTAGGAATCTATCTTAATTATCCAAATAAATTAGTTTCAATTACATTTCTTTTCTAGAATTTTATATAATCTAATATTTTCTAGATCTTTTTTAGACTTATGAAAATTTAAATTCACAAGGAAAGATGCTCTTGGATTAGCCAAGCTTGATCGAATCTAGGTCCCAATTTCCTTTTCCCCATTCTTTTAGGAGAATTTTTCTTTAGTTACATCCCTTTATCTTTTTGTCGACTTTTAGTTTTAATGCCTCATCAAAGGGAACATAGTATACAAGGCATTGCTTACTTCATGAATAGGGGGGTACTCACGCCTATCATAGGGTGGGGAACTTTTCTCTTTGTTTTTGCAAGCACACTCTTCAGTTAATTCAAGCATGAATTGAACAAGTGGAATGAGAAATAATAGAGGAGTGGCGTTGCTTAATTGAATTAGAGGCTTTGGCAAACATAGGTGATTGGGTACTCAATATGTGCCATTTACATGGAAGATACACTGCAGTAACATATATTATAGACATATACTAGCTCAAGTTTTTACTTGGCTAAGTTCTATCGGATATGAATGGGGGAAAATAAGAAACCTTGCTAACGCTTGATGAATTGCATATCATTTATATACCATGGATCAAAGGTTAGGTCATGTGGAGGCTCATTTGGGTATATCCCTAGACTTTGACTGCTCTCCTAGTAGCAACAAGGAGCTCATTTCCATGGAAGGCTTTGATTCTAATAACTCTAAATAACAATTTATTTCTAATTCTCTATTTTAAGTTCTCTTTATCAATTTTTGATTTTCAAGTTAGGAAATGACCTTTATGACCTTGCTTTACAATCTAGTTCTTTAAATAGGATAATAAAC
>APFE030090586.1:190401-211752 GCA_000404065.3 Pinus taeda
ACATTTTTATAATAATACGATTTAAAATTGATAAGAAATTTCAAAGTTCATATACTAATAATTTTCATTAATTTATATTTTGGTGAAGTAAGCCTTTAATCTTAGTTAAGATGAATTTTTTTAATATTGTAATATAAGACTTTTTTTAATAAGCATTGCAATGTGAAATAATTATTAAAGAATATTGTAATTAAATATAAGCTTTTATGAACGTCATATTGTAATAGAAATTTTAATGAACTATTATTACGCAATATAATTTTTTTAGGAACATAGTAATTTGATATACCAACCAAGATAACTATCACAATGCTACATACCCATCAAGGAATTCTGCAATCTAGCATAACCCTCGAGAATCTTGACAATACTACATAAGCCTTTACATATGTTGTAATACAACATAATCACTTGGGAGCATAACAATTCAACCTAAATTGAAATCAATATGTATGTGATAATGTAATATAACCATAATCAACCATTGTTACACAAAGTTATTATGGTCAACCATAGTCAACCATGACTAACCATAATTAACCAAAACCAAACAAGAAGATTGATGGTTGACCATAGCCAAACATGGTCAACCAAAATCAACACAAATCAACTATAGTCAAGTGTGGTCAAGAAAACCCAACCATGATATGCCTTAGTTATCCATAGCCAATAAAGTTCAACCATGGTCAATTGTAATATTCTAAATCATAATAATGACATAAATGAACACATTGAAATTGAATAGGCTATTATAATCATCTAATTCCCATTCACATATAATTACAAAATTTAGTATCACTTACCGATCATGAAATATGAGTTTGTTTATTACAACCAATTTATTACATGATTCAATCGTAAAGGGTAATCACAAGAAACATACCTAGAATAGAAAAAACTAAATTGCAATCAAGGTGAGGATGGGAGTAATTGAGCTCTAGTCACTTTCTCCCACCAATAGAAACCAATTGGGAAACCGAGTTTTGGGTTATCTCTCCTTTCAACTAATCCTTCAATCAATAAAATCGAGAGCTTTCTTTCACTAATCGATGCCAATTTCTTCTCTTTTCCCTTTCTTATCAACCCTAGTCTCCAAACAAAAACCCCAAGGGCCAAGATCCTATAAGGATATGATTCCTTCTATCACCTTCTCGACGCCCATTATATAAATTATTCCTCACATCCATCCATGCAAAAATTCCCATCACATAAACTCCACTTATCCCTCCATAAAATTTCACCTTTTATTTTTTTTGTTTTTTGTTTTTGTTTTATTTTTTATTTTTTTGTTTGTTTGTTTGTATGCTTTGTTTGTTTTTTGTTTTGTTTGTTTGTTTGTTTTTGTTTGTTTGTTTTGTTTTGTTTTGTTTTTGTTTTTGTTTTTTGTTCTTTGTTTTTTTTTTTTTTGTTTTTTTGATTTTTGTTTTTTTGATTTTTGTTTGTTTATTTTTTTTTCTTCGAGGGAAAAAAATCGTAATTTTATTATGTATTACAAAATTACATTTTGCATAGGCAAGAATACTTTATAAAAAATAAGAAGCAATAAACAACATCTTGGATTAGTTACATAATGGAAGGCAATCATGATTTATAGAAATCATGTATATTCCCTTTTTTTCCTTTCTTTTTTGTGAACTTTCTGCCAATTCGCCCCTGTGTGATCTGCCTGGAATACTGCCAAATTCATCCCCAAGTCCACTTTAGGATATTATTTATCTAAGTTTGATCCTTCTGATTCGTAAGCCCTTTTTGTACCTATAGACCCATCTACTTGTCTGGCCAACTGATAAGGGTGAGTTTCCTCTTGTGGTTTCTCCCCATCCCTGTCCATCTGATTGATATGATGAGTGTCTTCTGCATTCGTTTTGTGTTCAACATCATATTTTTTACCTTCTTCCTCAAGTTCTTCCTCATTATCTGGGATATCTGATGTTTTCCATCCTTTCTTATTTTGAGCCACTCCTTTCTTCTTCTTAAAAGGTTTCTTGACCTGAGGGCAAGAGTCCTGTAGATGTCCTGTCTTAAAACAAAAACAACATATAAAGGTTGTGTTCTCGTAATCCAAGCTTTGGTTCCACTAGAATGAACTAGAATTCGACAGAATACTATCTGGTAGACCTTTGTTCAGATCTATCTTGATACATATCCATGCAAAAGTGAAGAAACCTTTCTTTATCCTTTCTTCATCTGTTTTTCTATATATTCCCAATTTATTTCCTATGTCTTTCAAGACCTGTTGGTGCCAAAAAGGCAATGACAAATTTGGTAACCTCACTCACACCGACATCCTAGTCACCACCATTATTGTGAGATCAAATTCTGTAAACCATGGCGTCAAGAATAGACCAACAAGCCCCCAAAACCATAGGCCATTCTGCATCACTTTTTCTACCACTTTCTGTGTTTCAAATTGGACTATAAAGAATCCATTTGAGTAGAGATAAATTTCACAGATTTTTGTCCATGTGTTGTAGATCCATTGTTCTAGGACATCAGATTTAGGCCAAAAACCATTGAATCTACAAACTAGAGCATTTGAATGAAAAACTGTAAACATGTATGTTACCTGTTGGTTTTGAACTTCCAAAATTGGTTGTTATTCTACTTTATCCACTATATATGGTCGACGTATTGCATGATCCAACTCCTACTGGGAAATTCCTTTTCCTTTATTTACTCATTTTTCTTTAACTTCCTCCTTGTAAGAAAAGGATGCGATTGTTGGACAAGACCTACTAGCTCCCCTCTAACCTCCACACTATCTTAACAACAATATGATAGTGGAATCTTTATAATCCCATAACCCTGCAAATAATGAGAATCCTGTAACTGTTTTCCTCTAAAAACTATGCTCTGTTTAGCTGCTAGAACCCCCATATGAGGTTCCAAGACGCCTTTCACTCTGTAATAGATTCATTCTTCCAAATGCAAACAAGAGTGTAAACCCCCTGTAGGGATTTAACAAAAGATTGAAAATATTTTTTCCCAAGCTTGTTAAGGAGAATGCTTAACCCTTTCGAGTATGTATGGAGACTGGTTTGTTCAATTTGATGAGATATCAACCCTTTGAGTGAGACCATTGCAGATTCGAAACCACATTGAATATGTAACACAAACCCATTCTTTACATACTTCAGAACTCGCTCTAAATACAAAGGCGAATCTACTCTAGTATCACAAATGTCGGCTAAAGCAAACTCAATGTCCATTGAAAGAGAAGCACTGAAGTCAACCTCCCCAAAGAGGAAATACATGAATCCTTCGTGCTCGCATTCAAATGAAACCCAACACATGAACAAAGCCTCCAGATTTAGGATAATGTAGTGAATGAAAGGTGGGATAAAGCAGGCACAAATTTTGTCACACACTCAAGTTAAAGCATCACGAATGTAACTTCTCTTGCGCTTAAAACCCAAACCAATCCCGCCTCGACCTGCAAGAGAAAGAAGGGCATTGGTAGCGGAAAAGGTAGGGACACTCCTTAGGGTTTCCATCATTTCCATATAATTATTGGTTTCACTATCTTCTTTACTTGCATCTTTAATTAGATTTTCTTTATTTTTTTCATTTAAATCCATTTTTTTAGAATTCTCTCTTAATAATTTTATTTTTTGTTGTTTTGTTTTTTTTCTTCGGAAAAATTAATCTCTTAATAAATTATTATCAATATCATTATTTTTTTATTATCTTTGATCAGTATTATTATTCCCCCCCAACACACACACACACACACACACACACACACACACACACACACACACACCCGCACACACCCGCACACACCCGCACACACGACATTAAATCAACCATAATAAAACATGGTCAAGCATTTCTAACCAAATATATTAATGGTCAATTGGGTTTAACTTGGGTCGTTGAGAGAAATGATGTTATCTTCCCCTCCGCGTTCAATTCCTACATGTGACATATTAATTAACATTGCTTTGTAATATTTAACAAGTATATTACAACGATAACAATAATTTAGAAATATCTTATTAAAATTTTAGATATAATCTATCAAGTAATAAAAAATTTCATATACAACACTGTAGATAATCCAACGTTCACATAAATGGAAACTTGATTAACTAAAACACTAATGATTACCTTTATCAACCTAGTAGTGTCGCAATATAACTTAATGATAAATTCAACCCTTTAATACAACCATGTTCAACACTCATAATATCACAATGCAACACAACCCTTGATCAATGCCACAATGCAACATAATCATTAAGTAGCAAAGCAATTTGGAATAAATCAACAAAGATAAGGCCTTGGTGGTGTAGTTCACTTGGAAAAAAAAATCAAACCATGTTATGTAAAATATTATGAGGTCCCTGGTTCAATCCCTCAATTAACCAATTTCCCCATTATGAGCAACGTGGTGCACTTAGTGGTTATTGTGGTAAGGATGGAATTGACCCACGTCACATGAATATGAAACCGCTCCATATTTTGATTCCACTAGTAAAAAAAAGAAAAAAAACTAAAATTGCAAGCCAATGTAACCATTAAGGAATTTCGAAATAGAACATAACCCTTTAGGAATGTCACAATGTGATATAAACCCTTATGAACATTGCAATACTACTTAGTAATGTAAAAGTTCAATATAAGTAAATTGATATGTGTTTTGAAATGTGTCATGGCACTAGTTAGTAATGGTTACATCAACCATAACAAGCTTTCAATGCTAATAATGATTATCCCTATTTAATGAAATCCATAATGTAACATAAATATTAAGGAGCATCAATCCAACAAAACTCTTTAGGAAGGTCACAACATAACATAACCTTTCATTAATTATTATAATGTAGCATAACTATTCATAAATGTAGTAATTCAACAAAATTCAGGGTGAGTGCATGGAGTTGGGTTACACTTTTTGGCAAGAGAGGGCATGTTTTGGGTGAAACACCTCGATCGATCCATTGTAAGAGACCTATCTAGCAATATTTGAACCCTCGATCGATTGTTTGAGGGCTCAACCAATGTAACCCAGAGTTATCTAGGAACTTAATCGAGTCAGTGGCTTGATTGAGCAATAGACTAGATCGAGCCATGTTTTTGAAATTTCTTTCCAATACAACCTAGGCATGAAATTAAAAAAAGTAGCTTGATCAAGCCTTAAAGCTAGATCGAGCTATAGGCTAGATCAAAATTTAAAGCTAGATTGAGCCTTTATTTAACCATTTTAATGGCTCAATTGAGGGTTTCTTAAACCCTCAATCGAGCTATTTGAATTTGGAAATCAAGCGCTCGATAGATCTCATGAGGTCTTGAAAATCACAGCTTTAGCACCCCTTCTATACATTTCCTTGCAACCCCACTTTGTAGCTTAGCGGATTTAGGGCATAATCTGTCCTTAAGTGTTGGACTTGATAATGTTGGATTCGTGAAAGAATCCACTTTCCCATGGCATATGAGTTTGAAAGTAATTTCAAGTTCATATGATATTTTTCATCTAATTTCTTTTCATATTTCCTCGATTTTTTTGCACAGTTTCAATGCGAATGAATAAAAAATCAATAGCATAAAATATACACAACGAAAAAATTTCAAAAAATACCACCATCTTCATTTACAAGTCCTCTTCAAAAGGGTACTATTGGGTTTTCAATCTATTTAAAGAGTTGAAAAAAAATATCATGCGAACAAATGTGTCTCCAAAATGCAATTGAATATTACTTCACCAACTTCGAAAAATAATAAAAAAATATAATTTTGCATAAAAAAATAAAATTTTTAATATGAAAAACTTAGTTCTCTCTGTGTAGATCATATATATATATGTGTGTGTGTGTGTATCTACACACACACACACACACACACACACACACACACACACACATATATTAAAAATTACACTTTTCAGACTAAGTTATGCTACGTGAACACACACATACCTCTTAAGATGTGTGAAAATTTGCAAGGAAAAGTATTGAATTTAATGGAAAATTGAGATATTATACGGCACTAATTTTTTTTTCTTAAAATATCATTAAGACAACAACATAATTCTCCCTATATTATTTTTTTACTTCAAATCAAAATTCACAATGCATATATGAATTTTGAGGGCTTCAATTTGCTAAGAGAGGAAAAACATAAAATTTCATCACCACATTTGTCCCAAAAGTGTAACCCATCTTCTTGCATTCACCCTTAAACCAAGATGAACACCATAATGTAACATACCCATTGAGAAACCTGATATGAAAGTAGTGCCTTTAAAAATTCATGTTAAAACTATTGATTTAGATACATTTAAACAATTTCTCAATTTCCAACATTTGCATAAGTATTGTTCAAGAACTGTAAACAAGCAATGCAAATAGAGACAATACTCATCCAATTGATAATGGATTTCACCCTCATGGGCTACATCTCTAGGTCTATTTCAATCCACGAACCATTGATTATCCTTCAAAAGAGGGTGTTTCTTTAAAAAAAGGGCTGATGATTCACAACAATCCTATAGCATACTCTCTTTCCTTTACAAAGGACAAGTGAATCCAAAAACAATCCTAACACTTGCTTCCTCTTCTTTTTGAAGAGCTTAATGAATCCAAGCTAATTCTTCCTTCTCCAAAAAGGGTTTAAATAATTCTTCATTTGAGCTAAGAGGGAGTGTTAGTTTTTGTAGCATGAGATGGTGTTCTAGTTTGAAAACTTTTTGGAGACGGTAAAACAAAGGAGTTCTCCAAAACCCATAAATCGTTTATGGAAATTCCACCTAGAAATAGCTCAATTAAATTAATTAACCACAATAAAAAAAATTGCTAAGTTTGGCTTAGGAAAATGGTCAATTCATAGAAATTAATTCATAAAGGTGAGAATTATCTATAAAATCACACGAATAGACTTGGAGATGTTCTCATCCATTGATTAAGTTTTCATATTGGCCATTGGAGTCCCAACTAGAGATTATAAGAGGAGGTTGATGGGTAAATGGAAAAAGACACTCGGAGAGCGAGTTTCCTTGGCAGTTCGATTTTCCTAAGAGAAACATTCTACCGGAAGAGTTCGAGCCAGAGAGGGGAAACAAAGACAGAGAGGGGTAGAGATAGTGAGTCCAGAGAAAGTCTTCCAGTTCTGGAGAGTTAGCTATAGGAAGGTCCAGTTTCCTCGGTGAGGTTGTGTAGGGCATGAACAAAAGCTTCAGAGGCAGAGTTCTATTTGGCTATTCAGAGGGTTGATTTAGTTGCTGGAAGTCGGTATAATTTCTGGAAGGGGCCAATGAGTCATGCCCAAAGGCTAAGTTGGGAAGACAACTTGATCAAGTCTAGTTTCCAAGAAAAGCGTACAAGAGCCTACACATGTGTGATGCAGAGGATGATGCAAGGGTTTCGTGGAGCCTAGGAAGTGCCAGTTTTGGAGCTAGATCAATGTCGAGTGAGACAAAATTTTTCTCACTAATTTTTGTGGCCAGTTTATCTTTTAGAGGATTGCCAGTTTTGGGCATCTAGTTGCACTCATAATTTCTCACTGCTGCATAATGATAAAACCCTCAAATGTTGTAATGGTTTTCCCACATTGGGCTTTTCTGGGGACATTTTTCAAAAAATAATTGTGCCATTGTTATATGTGTGTGCGCCAATATTTTCTTAGTTTCTAGATTACTTTCCGCAATATTTTATTTTGTGAAGAAATTGCAATGTTATTAATTTGCTATTATTCAGAGAATTAATAAACTGAATAATTAGTTAGGAGAATTAATTCCAGTTGTTGCATTTTAAATAATTTTCACACATTGAAGAAGATCAAGACTACAAGAAAGGTTGTCTCTTGAGAGAAGAATATTTTTTTAAAGGCTCATTGAAAGGCATATTTGAAGGAAGCATAAAAAATATCTTGGTATCATTCATCACTCAAAGAAATTATGGAAGTTTCTTCAAAGGTCATGGACATCAAGAAAAGTTGTAGATATCATCAAGGAAGAGGAGAATCTTGGTTATCAAGTAAGTATCATATTATTACTCTATGTATGAATCTATAGGTCATATGGGTTCTTTTTTCAAGGAGAGAAATAATCTCATTGGAGCATCAAACTTCCTAGCATGGAAGAAAATGATTGACCTGAAACTTATAGAACATGAGGTAATGGAATGTGCAACTGGAGAAATTACTAAACCTAGCAAAGAAAAGACTCAAGAACTAGAAAAGTACAAGAAACGGGAAGTAAGAACACAAAGGATCATAGTTGAATTCATCAAAGATCCTTCTGTTCAATTTGTTTCAAATTTGAAAACTTCCAAGGCTATGTATGACAAACTAGTGAACTTGTACTTTGTAAGCACATTAGGACAATAATATGTATTTTCAGAATAAACTATATAAGATGAATACATTAAAGGATGAGGACATGACATCCTTTCTAATGAAGATCTCTCAATTAATGTATCACTTGCAGGGGCTTGGAGAGACAACTTCTGATTTGGAAATGACCATCTGTGTATTAAATGCATTGCCACCATAATGGAGCAACTTTGCAACAAATATATACTCTAACAAAGATTCAACTAATTTTGATGAGTTGCTGGCTTAATGAATTTTGGAAGAATCAAGGATCAAGGCAATCCGAATCAATGTTGAAGTCTATATTTGTGTTAGGGATACCCCCTCTATTCATGAGGTTTCCACGTGACAGATCCTAATGATTTCTTCTTTATTGTCACAAGGCTGTCTTTGTAATTGATGCATGAATGAATTATTTTCAAAGAGATCAGGTAGGCTCTCATCAAGGCGGCTTGCTATTTAAGTGGATGGATAACGATGGTAAATGAAAGGACACTAACGCGAAGATTCCCATAAAGGCATTAAAAAAAAGCTAGGATCTTGGTTGTCCTAGGGTAAATTCCCACTTGAGAAATCCTTGAGTTGATCCCATTAGTGGATATGGACATATTTATGGAATGTGGAGAAAACACTCTTTGTGATGGAACAATGAACAATTCTTCCAAAGATAGGACTTATGGAGACATTTGGCTACCATTTGCGATACAAGGGACCGTGTGAAGGAGGATATGTCCTTAACTTCAAACAAGTTAGATAGTATAAAATGAAGATAGCAGAGGCTAAATTCTAGTAAGGATAATAGATAACTACGCAACCATGTTTTATCCTAGAGAACTCAGGGAGCACAAGATGCATTTTATTACAGTTTATTTCGTGAAGTTCTATATTGCCTGCATATTTTAATGCTTTTCTTTCTTCTCCTCTCATATTAAATATGCTTCTCATGGACATAAATTATAACAACATTCAACATGCATATATCCTTTATATTCAACTATCAACTATAATAGGCTTCTTCCTACATTTGTCTTCTTTACGATAGCTAATTTTTTGTTTATCTCAAACTTATGTGTGCTTTTCTTGTTTTGGTTTTCTCATGGCCTCCACAAAGCAAATGCATTGTCACCCCTCTCCCTTAGCTAGTCAGACCAATGGTTAGGGAGGAAAAGTCTGCATTTCATGGATTCAAGCAGTGAATTTTTCCATTTTGATGTGAATTTTGGGCGTTGGGATGCATGTGCATTTTGGAAGATTGTAGCTTTTTATATGATAATTACTTAGTCCTATGAGAGCCAATTTTAGGGTCTAATAGGATTGTTTGAGATATTTCATGGCTAACAGTAAGAGCATACAAAAAATGTAGAAACTTTGTTTTGAATGTTGGAATTGGTCATTGATATTGTATTCAATTTTTTTGGAATTATTTTTAAAGTAATGATAGTGGTGAATGCCTTCAACATGAAGGTTCATTCTCTTTATGGTAATCTTCACTATCATGCTCCTAGTTTCCTTTTCATTATTTCCTTTGAATCAAATCTAGTTTATCGTAGTTAATAATCAAAATAACGCATCTCTGGAATTGCATTAAAAGTTACAGGCATTGTGGTGATGAGAGAAATGTATTTTATAATTGTTTTTTTTCCTGACAATTCAACTATGAGTACTTGATCAATTTCATTGAATATGTTGGCCATAATATGCATTTTAGTGGGTAGAGGCGTGGCAGAACGCCTGGATTGGTCGGATTTAGAAAATTTAATGGAGGTCCCAAAGAAGTTTGTCCACAATGATCTACCCAATAGCACACACCACACTTTGAATGAAAATTGTCAAAGGGATTCCACCAAAAATCATTGAGCCGTGATTAAACTTACCAGACAGTTATCAAATTATCTTGTGATGTCCCAACTCTGCACATGTAACTAAATGTTGAATCTTGTCTTGGCACGATCATACTTGATGTGTATTGGAGTAAACATCCATATTCTCTTTCTCCTAGAATAGATTTGAATGGTCTATAACTGCCACTCTAATTTTATCGCGATCTCTCTTACCATGGTCCACTGCTGCCCTAAAATTCTTTATTATTTCTTCCTTGGATTGTGCCAGGAATGTAAGTTCAACTTCAATGATTAATGCTCCACAAATTCCATGAAGATTCCATTTAGTGGTACGATTTCCACATATAGATCTCAATGCATATCCAACCTCTATGCAATCATTATGTAGATTCATCTTTTACATAGCCTCTACATAGCCTTGATTCTCCACACAAGTTCCAAAGCAACTTACTCTCCCAGTTTCTTCCACCTACAACAACGTATCACGCATAGATTGCTAAGGCACAACAAATTCTTTTCCATGTTAAATATCTCACACACTAAATTCCACTATGATACCACTATGATCGCATCAAGAACCAAATCTCTCATATTAAAACAAACTCAGACATAATTGCATCAATTCTCACACAATAAACTTTGATTCAATATTAAAGCTTGAAGATTTATTTTCTTGCCAAGAAAAATCTAGAATTTTGAAGAGATAATCCCTCTCCTACATATTTGGAGGAAGTAATGGGAACACTCTCAAACTTAGGAATCTATCCTAACTATCTACTAAACAAATAAGTTAGTTTCAATTACATTTCTTTTCTAGAATTTTATATAATCTACTATTTTCGAGATCTTTCTTAAACTTATGAAAATTTAAATACATATATTTTCTTAAGCTAAGATGCTCCTGCATTAGTCAAGCTCGATCGACTCTAGGTCCCAAGTTCCTTTTCCCCCTCTTATGCTAGGACCAATGTTTTCCATCTCATAGACCTGTCTGTAGGAGAATTTTTCTTTAGTTCCATCCCTCTATCTTTTTGTCGACTCTTAGTCATAATGCCTCATCATAGGGAACTTAGTATACAAGGCACTACTTACTTCCATGAATAGGGTGGAACTCACGCCTAACATAGGGTGGGGAACTTTGACCAGTACTATTGCAAGTACACTCATTAGTTAATTCAAGCATGAATTGAACAAGTGGAATGCGAAATACCAGGGGAGTGGCGTTGCTTGAATTAATTAGAGGCTTTGGAAAACATAGGTGATTGGGTACTCAATATGTGCCATTTACATGGAATATACAACCATTAATGTATATTATAGGCATATATTGCCTCAAGTTTTTACTTGTCTAAGTTCTATTGGATATGAATCAGGGAAAAGAGGAAACCTTGCTAATGTTGGATCAATTGCATATCACTATGTATACCATGGATCAAAGGCTAGGTCATGTGGAGGCTCACTTGGGTATATCCCTAGACTTTGACTGCTCTCCTGGTAGAAACAAGGAGCTCATTGCCATGGAAGACTTTGATTCTAATAACTCTAAATAACAATTTCTTTCTAATTCTCTATTTTGGGTTCTCTTTATCAATTTTTTTTTTTCAAGTTAGGAAATGGCATCAGTGACCTTGCTTTACAATCTAGTTCTTTAAATAGGATAATAAACATAAGGAAATTGTTTATATAGATGTTTATAAAACTTTAATACTATCTCCGATTTGTTCCCAAATAACGAACTGAGACGAACATTTCTATATTTTGTTATATTTAAAAAAATTATAAAATAACAATATTAAAAAGTAACTAAATAATATTAAATATAATGTTTTTTATAATTGTTTAATTTGTATATAATCAATATTATATATATGACTAATTTTTCTAATAATTATAATCATTTTTTCAATTTCTTCATTTAAAAATACAATAAAGAAATATTAATATATTTCAATTTTTAATTTTATTTTCATTTGTACATTTCATAACGTGTTTAAAATAAAATTATAAATATATTATATATATATATGATAAGTATACCCTAACATAATCTTCTTTTATACCATAAGAATTTAATGACTTTCCATATTATAGCTTGAGTGGGCCTAATGGTTAAGAGCACGTGTTTCCTCCTAAGAGGTCACAGGTTCAAAACCAGAGGGGGTAGAGTATGTATACCTTTGTAGACTTTGCAGTCAAATCGCTGTGCGGAGGTGGGTCCCTTGTCCCACAAACAAGGGAGTCTCATACACCAATTTGGTGTCTAGCTTGGTGTTGAGTCCCAAACTTACACCTTCCCTACATCCCTTTTTAGCCTTTTTCTCCAGTTACCTGAACCTCTAAGCTATCAAATCATTGCATAATAGTTTAAAATGAGCATATAAATGGTTTCCTAACTATGTTTTGTGACTGCTGTTTGGTTTAGATTTTTGTTCAACCAGCTGCAGAATCTGTCACTTTCCGCAGCCTTTTTGTTAAACTATATGCTACAGGTGTCTATTGAAGAACTTAGCCACATGGGCAAGCTATAAAGGATGTGGACATGGAACGTGTCCCCTTGGTTCAGCCAAATCATCCACAGAAGCCCGCGGTCAAGGCCGGTCAAACGGTGGTCAACACAAGGAGTTAAGCGGTGGCACGACTCTGTTTTCAGCACGAGGAGGATTGCGTGGCAAGGTCCTGAGTTTTAGGAGGTGTGTTAACACCTAGGGACTGCTCATCGACTGAATCCAACAAACCATCTCCTTGGATTTACTGCGCACGGCTACCATGCTGCTATAATTCTGATTATGGTCTTTTACATGCTTAGCTACCTGCGCAGACCGTGTTAGTTAGTTATGTATTTTCTGCTATAAATAACGCATCTTCATATGCGTATAGGCTAGTAGTTGCTGTGTGTAAACTTGACTGTTGTACGAGCCTTTGAGTCGAGACTTAGTTTCTATTTCATAACTGCATTGCAATATATGAGAAGGCACTGATTTTGCGTTCAAATTCGTGATTGGTTCTGATTGGCCGAGGGTGCAGAAGGCCCCTGTACACCAAGGTCCTGTAGTTGATGTATAGCTTTATGTTTTTCTTCATTTTACGCTCTTGATACCATAGATATTTGCTGTATATATTAACTTTCTCATGGTGTTTATGTTATTTGTTGTTCATAAGTTTCTTTTAGGCTTTTAATTGATTGTCAAATGATCAGTGTTTGCATTTCAGGTTCTAATAGGAAGCCCGGGCAGTGCATATAATTTTTGAGGACTAATGACATGATGGAATTATCTTGTCCTACTGCTGATTTGTTTTATTGGTTTTAATTCCAGCGCTGCTTATTTCTTTAATTTTGCTTTGTTCATTTAATTTTCTGCAAGTTAGTGATTAGACTATTCATATCATTCTTCAGTTACCGAATGGTGAGGGATTGTAGAGTGAATGTGTAGCTTAATCTTAGTATTATTTCATGCAACTTAGATATCAGATCATTCAATTTGTGTATGACTACTTCCTATAGCCAGAGCGAGTCAAATGGTGAGGGGTCAAAAATGAATTGATGTGATATGATTAGTTTACTTTGCTTACAGTCTTTAAATTGCTTTGAGTTCAGTATTTTCTTTTCTTTATAACAGCAGCAAGGATACTGGGTTCCATAGTCATAGTTCACTATTTTGTTAATTAGAATCTAGGCACATCTTGATTTCATCATTGTAAAGTTTGAACACCTTTGGAACACTTTGAAGTTTGGAAATTATTCATTGAATACATTTGTCCATACTTGATTACTAGAATCACCATCTCACACACCATCTCACATTAGGGAATCAACAAGAAGGTAAATCCAAAAACAAACCAAAAACTAAAAACGACAAAGAAATAAGAAAATGGTTATCTTGCATAGATAGTGCACTTCACTTCAACAGTTTGCGACTCCCGGATTATCAATTTATAAAGCAATTTAGAACACACTAAATTGACCAAACACTTGGTTGTGACCTTAAAAATGAATATTATTATTATTATTAGTTATGCATATGAATACACCTCCTTTTCAACAAGAGTGAGTATATATTCAACATTAGGAGAAGTATACCAAAACGTAATCTTCTTTCACACCAAAAGAATTTAATGACTTTCCATATTAGTTATGCATATGAACACACCTCCTTTCCGAGTAATATATTAAATATTTTTTATATGATATCAAATGGGTTAATACTACATTATATTATATACTATTTTATAGATACACTTTTTTTGATGATACAATTTAAAATTGATAAGAAATTTTAAACACAAGGATGTAAATATTTCAAAGCTCATATACTAATAATTTTCATTAATTTATATTTTGGTGAAGTAAACTTTTAATGTTAGTTATTATATTTTGGTGAAGTAAACTTTTAATGTTAATTATAATAAAATTTTTTAATATTATAATATAATATTTTTTTAATGAGCATTGTAATGTGAAATAATATTGTAATTTAATATAAGTTTTTATAAACTTCATATTGTAATAGAAATCTTGATGAACTATTATAACGCAATATAATTTTTTAGGAACATAGTAATTTGACATAAGTCAACCATGATAACCATCACAATGCTACATATCCATCAAGGAATACTTTAATCTAGTATAACCCTTGAGAATCATGACAATATTACATAAGTTTTTACATATGTTGCAATACAACGTAATCACTTGGGAGCATAACAATTCAACCTAAATTGAAATAAATATTTATGTGATAATGTAATATAACCATAATCAACCATTGTTACATAGAGTTATTATGGTCAACCATAGTCAACCATGGCTAACCATGATTGACCAAAACCAACCAAGAAGATTGATGGTTGACCATAGCCGAACATGGTAAATCAAAATCAACACAAATCATCTATAGTCAAGTGTGGTCAAGTAAACTCAACCATGATAGGCCCTAGTTAGCCATGGCCAATAAAATTCAACCATGGTCAATTGTAATATTCTAAATCATAATAATGACATAAGTGAACACATTGAAATTGAATAAACTATTGTAATCATCTAATTCCCATTCACATATAATTACAAAATTTACTATCACTTAACGATCATGAAATATGAGTTTTTTTATTACAAACAATTTATTACATAATTCAATTATAAAGGGTAATCACAAGAAACATACCTAGAATAGAAGAAACTAAATTACAATCAAGGTGAGGGTGGGAGTAATTGAGCTCTAGTCGCTTTCTCCTACGAATAGCAACCAATTGGGAAACCGAGTTTTGGGTTTATCTCTCCTTTCGACTAATCCGTCAATCAATAAAATTGAGAGCTCTCTTTCATTAATCCATGCCAATTTCTTCTCTTATCTCTTTCTCGTCAACCTTAGTCCCCAAAGAAAAACCCCAATGGTCAATATCTTATAAGGCTATGATTCCTCTATCACCTTCTCGACACCCATTAAATAATTTATTCCTCACATCCATCCATGAAACAATTCCCATCACATAAACTCCACTTATCCCTCCATAAAATTTCATTTTCATTTTTATTTTATTTATTTTTTTTTCCCGAAGGAAAAAAAATCGTAATTTTATTATGTAGAACAAAATTACATTTTTCATAAGCAAGAATCCTTTCTAAAAAATAACAAGCAAGAAACAACATCTTGGAAAATAAGAAGCATAGTTACATAATGGAAGGGAATCATGATTTGTAGAAATCATGTATATCCTCTTTTTTTCCTTTCTTTTTCCGACCTTTTTGACAATTCACCCCTGTGGGATCTGCTGGGAAAACTGCCAAATTCATCCTCGAGTCCACTTGGGGCTATTCTTTATCTGAGTATGATCCTCCTGATTCATGAACCCTTTTTGTACTTGTAGACCCATCTGCTTGTCTGTCCAGCTTACAAGGTGAGTTTTCTCTTGTGGTTTCTCCGTATCCCTATCCATCTGATTGATATTGTTGTCGCTTCTAGAGACAACCTCGGATTGCTTACAAGAATAGTGCCTGGAACATCTATATTTTATGTGTCTCATACGATTCTCAGGAAACTGGAGACATCACATATATTTTTGTACTTATATATATATATATACACACACACACACACACAATAACAAATATGGGTTGGTTCACTCATCCAAGAACATAAGCCATGTATTTCTGCTACGCTTTCACATATACAACTCATATAAATATATGTATGAACTAGTGGAGGCCGAGTAGTTCATGGACCTACAGTTTAATCAACTTTAGCAGAGCAATGAAAGAAGAGAAGGAGATAGAATAACTCATCATATGGAGATCGAAACATCAATAATTCTATACTTATCTGAGTTAAAGATAGACATAATGGATGAAAGAGGAATGGGTGAAATGATTCATGGAGCGCAATTTTAAAGAGATAATCTCAAAGATACATATAGACATGTGCATTGACGAGTCAATAAAAATGAATTTGTAAGAACATATGAAACATTTCTACCAGCTACAATTACAGGAAATCAGAGAGGAAACATGAACATAATGGAAATGAAACAGAGAGGGAACATACTGTAGTACTTGAATGTAGGAATCACCACCATTTCATTAATATTATGAAAGATGCAAATCTTGAAGTCATACAATTTCCGAAATAATAAGTAGTTAATCTTTAGGATTCAGAACCTTTTCTAAGTGTTTATTCCTCCCTTTCATAAGGAGAGGGAGCACATGGAAATTACAAAATATCTCAGGCTAGAGCTTCCAGCTGCCTGCATGACTAGCTGTCTTGGCGTGTAGGCTCTGTTGCCTCCAATTATTACAATAGAAAGATCATTTTCTTGAAAATAAAACAGAATGACAATATAAATAAAAAACAACAAAATATAATTCACAAATGAAACTGAAATCATGGTCCTGTAAAAATATCTCCACGCCACTCTCTTTACTGGCGTCTAGTCCAACCACGTTTCTGCTACATTATGCCTCATGCTCTCTTGGTTGGTTCCCTATCGCTTTCGGTCTTAACAATTTCACTTCTTCTCTTACAGGAAGCGGGAGTGATCACGCATGATGATCACAACAGATTCAGAACACAACTTCCAACTTGTCCGTCCCTTCTTACATTCTTTCTCAGACCACTGGAACTCATTCTGTCCCGTGAAATTATCATACAAGTCTATCAGAGATTAGAGATCGAGGGTTTTAAACTAAACAAACTCTGCAAAATTGTGAACATTGATCTCCATTGGCTCCCTATGGTTTAAACCCTTTCAGTATTTTTGCATCATAGGACCTAGGGCTATGACCTGGGGCTCAACCTTTATATCAAAGGTTTCTTATTCGCATATTGCAATCGAGGACTTAAATTGGAGTGATGCGATATTAGGTTTCGCTGATTGCCGATCACCGACCACCCTCTGTGCTTAGCCCTTGGTTTCTTTGACTCTTTATGTGACTGCGGGTTAGCCCTATACCGGAGCGCCTTTATCGGTGGATCATAATCAGATGTTTTACTCTGTGTAAAAACATGCCTCAACCTGCAAACACTGATTTTTGATCTTCGATGTGATGTCATCCACTGCCATGTGTTACCTTGTGAGTGGCGACATGTGTCACCTTGTTTTGGCCCCTTATGACCCCTCAAAATTTTGAATCTTCATGCCATGTGTCCGTTGTACTGCCACATCATGCTGACGTCAACGCCACTATGTATTTACTAGATCCAATAATACTCTGCCACATGGCCCGTTTGAGGAAAGAGAAAAAGCTTGCCCGCCCCTGGTTTTTTGCTGACTTCCTTTGCAAATCATTATTGACCTTTCTTGGCGATTTACGCTTATCGGCATATTCCTCTCGCAATTTATTAAGAGTGGTCAGTTGAAATCACCGATTTCTGATTTGCGATATGTTTGGGCGGTTGCGATCAATGATATGTGAGCCCGCTGAATCACCATACAGGACCTCCGATCGTCGATATACACTATACCTTGGACCTTTGATATGTGCTCGCCAATATCAGTGATCGTTGATCACAAGTTTGATCTAACCTCGCTGATATGTGATGCAACCCTAATGTGTGATCGTCGATATGCCATGTCACTGGAACCTCTAATTTGTGATGAGCCAGGACCTCCGATATGCTGGGACCTTACCCTTGGTCATTTTCTCTTTGTTTTCTAGCTTTCAAAGGGAAACTTCAATTTTCTCAAACTTCTGATCCAGAAGTTCATTTTCGGACTTCCACATATCGTTAGAAATATTATTCGGAGAACTATCCAATGGAGAAGGACCGATTTAGATTTGAGAGCTTATGTATCTTGGGGGATGGCTTCAAACTTCACTGATCTTTTTCACTTTGGACAACTGAAAACACATTTGGTAGTAAGTGACAACATATATGATGAGTGTCTTTTGCATTTGTTTTGTCTTCAACATCATGTTTTTTAACTTCTTCCTCAAGTTTCGGGATATTTGATGGTTTCCATCCTTTCTTATTTCGAGCCACCCCTTTCTTCTTCTTAAGATTTTTCTTGACATGAGGGCAAGAGTCTTGTAGATGTCCTGTTTGAAACCAAAAACGACATATAAAGGTTGTGTTCTCGTAATCCAAGATTTGGTTCCACTAGAATGAACCAAACTTCGACAATATACTATCTGGTAGATATTTGTTCAGATCTATCTTGATACAGATCCATGTAAAGTGAAGAAACCTTTCTTTATCCTTTCTTCATCTATTTTTCTATATATTCCCAATCTATTTCCTATGTCTTTCAAGGCATGCCTGTGCCAAAACGACAATGAAAGATTTGGTAACCTCACCCATACTGACATCCTAGTCACCGCCATTATTGTGGGATCAAATTTTGTAAACCATGGGGTCATGAATAGATCCACGCACCTCCAAAACCATGGGCCATTCTACACCACTTTGTATACCACTTTCTATGTTTCAAATTGGACTATAAAGAAACCATTTTAGCAGAGATAAATTTCACATATTATTGTCCATGTGTTGTAGATCCATTGTTCTAGGGCATCAGATTTAGGCCAAAAACCATTGAATCTACAAACAAGGGCATTTGAATGAAAAAATTTAAACATGTCTATTACTTGTTGGTTTTGAACTTCCAAAATTGGTTGTTATTCTACTTTCTCCACTATATATGGTCTAGGCATTGCATGATCCAACTCCTGCAGGGAAATTCCTTTTCCTTTATTTACTGATTTTTCTTTAACTTCCTCCTTGTAAGAAAAGGATGCAACTAGTGGAAGAGATCTACTGGCTCCCCTCGAACCTCCACACAATCTTAACAACAATATGATAGTGGCATATTTATAATTCCATAATCCTACAAATAATGAGAATCTACAATTGTTTTCCTCCAAAAATTGTGCTCTGTTCAATTGCTGGAACCCCCATTTGAGGTTCCAAGTCCCCTTTCAAATCTGCAATAGGTTCATCCTCCCAAACCTAAACAAGAGTGGAAACCCCCTGTAGGGATTTAACAAAAAATTGAAAACATTTTGTCCCAAGCTTGTTAAGGACAATGCTTAACCCTTTCAAGTCTGTATGGAGACTGGCTTGTTCAATTTGATGAGATATCAACCCTTTGAGTGAGACCACTACAGATTCAAAACGACATTGAATTTGTAACACAAACCCATTCTTTACATACTTCAGAACTCACTCTAAATACAAAGGTGAATCTACTCCAGTGTCACAAACTTCAGCTAAAACAAACTCAATGTCCATTTAAAGAGAAGCACTGGAGTCGACTTCCCCAAAGAGGATATACAAGAGTCCTTCATGCCCCCATTCAGATGAAACCCAAAACATGAACAATGCCTCTGAATTTGGGATAATGCATTGAATGAAAGGTGGGATAAATCAGGCTCAAACTTTGTCACACACTTGAGTTAAAGCACCACGAATTTAACTTCTCCTACGCTTAAAACCCAAACCAATCCCGCCTCAACCTGCAAGAGAAAGAAGGTGATTTGTAGTGGCAGAGGTAGGGACGATCCTTAGGGTTTCCATCGTTACCATATAATTATTGGTTTCACTATCTTATTTACTTGCATCTTCAATTAGATGTTGAATAGTGTGCAACAAGAAATGCTAAATTTAGGAAGTGCTAAAAATAGAACTGCTAAAAATAACACATCTAAAAATAGCAGTTTGGCCAATGAGCATTTTGGCCACCTTGGGTGAGAGGTGAAACTTCTAAAAATAACATCTTCTAAAAGTAGCATTTCTGGGTCCCTTCCTATTTATAGCAGTCCCTAATCTATCTATAGGAAATAAATTCGAATTTGGTCTTACCAGCAGTTTGAATATTAATTAATTAATTCCCCATGAGTTAATTAGTTAGGGAAAATCAAACTCGAAGTCTTTGTGAGAACATGCAATAATTTCTCCACTAATTGGGGAATGTGTCCTTGATTTGCTCCACTGATTAAGGAATTAAGGATGCGTTCTATATTGAGAGGATCAGTTGACTTAGTTTAACTTAGTCAAGTTTAGTTAGATTGATTTAACAAGTTGTTAAATTAATGAGATATAATTTGTTAATGCTTGCATGCATGTGACAACTGTTATCTTCATATAACTGTGTATTCACTCATGGATAACTAATGCATGTTAGTTCAGACAGAGACCTAGTTGAGATCAGAGAAGGGACAATGTACTATCAGTTGGATGAATATTTTTCCTATAAAGGAAGCTCATCCATGATGAGGATTTATCTCCTTCAGGTTTGTGCAGTTAGATCAGAGGTTAGTGAGTGTGTGAAGAGGCCAATTCACACAGGTGGCGGCACTGGGCCCCAAGGAAACTGCACAAGGAAATAGGAGGCTTGGACGACAGAGGAGAAGGTTTGTGAGAAGCCTTTGATTGCTATGAGTAGCAGAGGGATTGTACTGAGAGCTGGATAGTTTCCGAGCTAAGGCTTTGTGTAATCCAGACTATATTTCCACTTGTATGATAATACAGAGATGGGGTTTTAGGCATGTGCTTTCCTCGGGTAAATTCTTCTGTGTTATGTGTGATTGATTCCTTCTTATCAGTTATATATGTTCTTACTGATGTTGCTCATGGTTGATTAAGCTTCTGCTAAATTGTTTGTAGAAGTAGATCAAGTGTTTTGCTTTAGTACATTGCATTACTAGGTTGATATACAGGTGGGAAATTTCTACATGGTATTAGAGCTAGCTGATTTGTAGAAAAAG
>APFE030090586.1:212724-265411 GCA_000404065.3 Pinus taeda
AGGATCGGGTTCGAGAGGAAGCCTTTCTTGTTGAGAGGGAGTGTTGAAAAGTGTGCAACAAGAAATGCTAAATTTAGGAAGTGCTAAAAATAAAACTGCTAAAAATAGCAGTTTGGCCAATGAACATTTTGGCCACCTTGGGTGAGAGGTGAAACTACTAAAAATATCATCTTCTAAAAATAGAATTTCTGGGTCCCTTCTTATTTATAACAGTCCCTGGTCTATCTATAGGAAATAAATTCGAATTTGGTCTTACTAGCAGTTTGAATATTAATTAATTAATTTTCCATGAGTTAATTAGTTAAGGAAAATCAAACTTGAAGTCTTTGTGAGAACATGTAGTAATTTTTCCAGTGATTGGGGAACGTGTCCTTGATTTGCTCCACTGATTGAGGAATTAAGGATGAGTTCTATATTGAGAGGATCAGTTGACTTAGTTTAACTTAGTCGAGTTCAGTTAGATTAATTTAACAAGTTGTTAAATTAATGAGATATAGTTTGTTAACGCTTGCATGCATCTGACAACTGTTATTTTCAGATAATTGTGTATTCACTCATGGATAACTGATGCATGTCAGTTTAGATAGAGACCCAGTTGAGATCAGAGAAGGGACAATGTACTATTAGTTGGATGAATATTTTTCCTATAAAGGAAGCTCATCCATGATGAGGATTTATCTCCTTCAGGTTTGTGCAGTTAGATCAGAGATTAGTGAGTGTTTGAAGAGGCCAATTCACACAGGTGGCAACACTGGACCCCAAGGAAAATGAACAAGGAAATAGGAGGCTTGGAAGACAGATGAGAAGGTTTGTGAGAAGCCTTTGACTGCCTATGAGCAACAGAAGGATTGTACTGAGAGCTGGATAGCTTCCGAGCTAAGGCTTTATGTAATTCAGACTATATTTCCACTTGTATGATAATACAGAGATAGGGTTTTAGGCAAGTGCTTTCGCCGGGTCAATTCTTCTATGTTATGTGTGATTGATTCCTTCTTATCAGTTATATGTGTTCTTATTGATGTTGCTCATGGTTGATTAAGCTTCCACTAAATTATTTGTAGAAGTAGATCAAGTGTTTTGATTTAGTACATTGCATTACCAGGTGGATCTACAAGTGGGAAATTTCTACGTGGTATTAGAGCTAGTTGATTTGTAGAAAAAGTTCTACATGGTATCATAGCTAGCTGATTTGTAGGAAAAACTCTACAAAACTCTACATTAGATTTTCTTTATTTTTTTTCATTAAAATCCAATTTTTTAGAATTCTCTCTTAATAATTTTATTATTTGTTGTTGTTGTTGTTGTTGTTGTTGTTGTTTTTTTTTTTTTTTTTTTTTTTTTTTTTTTTTTTTTTTGGAAAAATTAATCTCTTAATAAATTATTATTTATTTTTTAATTACCTTTTATTAGTATTATTATTCCTCCCCGCACCCACCCCACACACACACAACATTAAATCAACCATGTGAAATTAAAGTCAACCATAACAAAACATGGTCAAGCATTTATGACCAAATGTATTAATGGTCAATTGGGTTTAACTTGGGTGGTCTAGGGAAATGTTGTTATCTTCCCCTCCCGCATTCAATTCCTACACATGACATGTTGATTAGCATTGCTTTGTAATATTTAATAAGTATATTACAATGATAACAATAATTTAGAAATATATTATTAAAATTTTAGATATAATCTATCAAGTGATAACAAATTTCAACATTCACATAAAAGTAAACTTGATTAACTAAAACACTAATGATTACCATTATCAACCTAGTAGTGTTGCAATATAACATAATGATAAAGTCAACCTTTTTATGCAACCATGTTCAACACTCATAATATCACAATGCAACATAACCCTTGATGAATGCCACAATGCAACATAATCATTAAGTAACAAAGCAGTTTGACATAACTCAACAAATCTAAGGCCTTGGTGGTGTAGTTCACTTGGAAAAACAACAAAAACATGTTAATATGTAAAATATTATGAGGTCCCTGCTTCAATCCCTCAATTAACCATTTTCCCCATTATGAGCAATGTGGTGCACTTAATGGTTATTGTGGTAAGGATTGAATTGACCCATGTCACATGAATACAAAACCGCTCCAATTTTTTATTACACTGTAAAAAAGAATAAGAAAAACTAAAATTGCAAGCCAATGTAACCATTAAGGAATTTCGAAATCGAACATCACCCTTTAGGAATGTCACAATGTGACATAACCCCTTATGAACATTGCAATACCATTGAGTAATGTAAAAATTCAAAATAAGTAAATTGTTATGTGTATTGAAATGTGACATGGTAATAGTTAGTAATTGTTACATCAACCATAACAAAATTTCAATGCTAACCATGATTAACACTCTTTAATGAAAGCCATAATGTAACATAAATATTAAGTAGCATCAATCCAACATAATATTTAGGAAGGTCACAACATAACATAAACTTTCATGAATTATTATAATGCAACATAACTATTCATAAATGTAGTAATTCAACAAAATTCAGGGTGAGTGCATGGAGTTGGGTTACACTTTTTGGCAAGAGATGGTGTGTTTTGGGTGAAAAACAACACCTCGATCGAGCTGTTTGAGGGCTCAAACAATGTAACCTGATATTATCTAGGAGTTTAATCCAGTCAGTGGCTCGATCGAGCCATGTTTTTGAAATTTCTCACCAATACAACCTAGGCATGGAATTCAAAAAAGTAGCTTGATCGAGCCTTAAAGCTAGATCGAGCTATAGGATAGTTCAAACTTTAAAGCTAGATTGAGCCTTTATTTAAACATGTTAAGGTTCAATCGAGGGTTTCTTAAACCCTCGATCGAGCTATTTGAATTTTGAAATCAAGCGCTCGATAGAGCTCTTGAGGTCCTAAAAATCACAGCTTTAGCACCCCTTCTATACATTTCCTTGCAACCCCATTTTGTAGATTAGCGGATTTAGGGCAGAATTTGTCCTTAAGTTGCAGAGTTTATCAAGTTAGATTTGTGAAAGAATCCTTTATCTGATGGCATATGAGTTTGAAACTTTCAAATTCATATGATATTTTTGCACAGTTTCAAAGGGGATGAATAAAAAAATCAATAACATAAAATATACACAATGAATTTTTTTCAAAAAATAGCACTATCTTCGTTTACAAGTCCTATTCAAAATGGTACTCTTGGTTTTCAATTTATTTAAAGAGTTGGAAAAAAATCTTACGCGAACACATGTGTCTCCAAAATGTAATTGAAATATTACTTCACCAACTTCGAAAAATAATAAAATATATAATTTTGCATAATTTTATTTTTTTAATATGAAAAGCTGAATTCTCTTAGTGTAAATCACACATGTATATATATTTTAAAAAATACACATTTTATACTAAGTTATGCTACGTGAACACACACATACCTCTTAATATGTGTGCCAATTTGCAAGGAAAAGTATTGAATTTAATGGAAAATTGAGGGATTATAAGACAATGACATTTTTTTTGCAAAAAATATCATTAAGACAACAACATAATTATCCACATATTATTTTTTTACTCCGAACCAAAATTCATAATGCTTATATGAATTTTGAGGGCTTCAATTTGATAAAAAAGGAAAAACTTGAAATTTCATCACCACATTTGGCCCAAAAGTGTAACCCATCTTCATGCATTCACCCTTAAACCAAGATGAACACCATAATGTAACATACCCATTGAGAAACATGATATGAAAGTAGTGCTTTTAAAAATTCATGTTAAAACTATTGATTTAGATACATTTAAACAATTTCTCAATTTCCAACATTTGCATAAGTAAAATGTTCAAGGACAAGCAATGCAAATAGAGACAATACTCATCCAATTGATAATGGATTTCACCCTCATGGGCTACATCTCTAGGTCTATTTAAATCCATGAACCATTAATTCTCCTTCAAAAGAGGGTGTTTCTTTAAAAAAGGGGTCATGATTCACAACAATCCTACAACCTACTTTCTTTCCTTTACAAAGAACAAGTGAATCCACAAACAAGCCTAATACTTGCTTCCTCTTATTTTTGAAGATCTCAATGAATCCAAGCTAATTCTTCCTTCTCCAAAAAGGGTTTAAATAATTCTTTATTTGAGAACTACCTCAAGATATCGAGGAGAAAATATCTCTCAAGATCCCCTAAATTAGGATTTGGTACCATTCAATATTAGTTTGAGGAAATATGTTAACCATACCCATGAAAATCTCAACCATATCCATGATAATCTCATCTATTGATGAATAGGTCAGCTTTCCATGAGACCACCTAGAAATTGCAATACTATGTAGCTTATGAGGGAATTCTTCCAGTAAATCACATTTCAAGTTTTGCTGTTGATGTGTTTAGAACCACTAAGTGTGGTTCATCATCAAGACTATGCACTTGTACATCATTGCTATATTGTTTTCACATTTGTATTTGTTTCATATTACATATGAAAATGACAAACAAACGAGCACCTAAGCTCAAAATTTTATCATGCCATTTTTTTGCCATTTACCTAAAAAATCAATGAGCCATATCTTTCTCATACTTTTCCTCCTGAATTTGTTCAAACTGCAATGAAATGCTCTTTTTGAAATCTTTAATGTGTGGACAATCTAGGCATAATTAAAACTGATTTGAATTTATTGATCATGAAGATCCTCCTAAATCAAAACATCTCAATAAAACAAAACCCTTAAGGAACATTGCACTATGACATAACCCTTTTTTTATGATGCAATGTAACATAACCATTTAGGAATATAACACTTCAATATTAGTTATCCAAGATGTACATCACAATGTGATATAACCACAATCAACTACAACTAACCATAGTAAACCATGGCCATTCTCAGTTCATATGGACAACCATAGTCAACCATTATTATTCTCAGTTAATATGGCCAAACATAGTCAACCATGGTAAACATATTCAACTGAAGTCAATTGAGAACAAATACAGTCAAACATAGCTAAACATGACCAACCATTGTCAACCATAGTGAAAAAATGTCAACCATTATTAACCACGTGTATTAACACTACATTGTAGTATTTAATAAAGAGATTCCAAAGATAGCAAAAAATTAAAATTTACTTTATTAAAAATTTAGTTATAATCTACAAGAAATAAGAATTTGAAACATAAAATGTAGATAATCTAGAGTTCACATAGAAATAAACTTAATTAACTAAATAAATACTAATTATTATTATCCACTGGTTAATGTTGCAATGTAACATAATGTTGAAATCAACTATGGTCAATATTGTTAATTTTACAATACAACATAACCCTTGGCAAATGTTAGAATGTGACATAACCATTGAGTAACATAGAAATTTAACATAACCTGACAAAGATGAATGTCGCAAGGTGACAACCTTTAAGGAACATCACAATTGAACATAGTCTTTTAGGAACATCAAAATGTGACATAACCCTTCATCACCATAATGCGATGATCATTTATATATGTAACATCTTAACTTAAGTCAACCAGTATGAACACCACAATGTGATATATGTATTAAGAAGAGTCACAATCTAACATCACCTTTGAAAAGTGTCACAATGCAACATAACCCTTTATGATTTAGAATGTGGTATATGTATTAAGGAACATAATAATTCAACATAAGACAACTGAGATGTATGTTGAAATGTGATATAATTATAGTCAACCATTGTCAACCATAGTCAACCATGGCTAACCAAAGTCAACCAAAGTTAAACATTGACAACCATATAATTCAACCATAGACTACCATTGCCAACATGGTCAACCATATCAATTGATAGTCCAACATGATCAACCACAGTCCATGAAAGGCATCCATAATCAACCATGGTAAGCCAAAGTCAACCATGGTTAACCATGGACAATCAAAGACAACAACACAAAAACATGATCAACTATATCCATTCATAGCTAAATATAGTCAAATCATAATCACACATGATTAACCTTAGCTAAGCATAGCTAATATAGTCACCAATAGTCAACTGCAATTAAGCATGGTTAACCATATTCAACCATGGTTAAGCATGACCATTTCAATTAAGGAAAATTGAAGGTTTAAAATGGGTCTCCCAACGAAAATAATAAAATAAGAGTTGTAAATTTTCAGAAGGAAAGAAAGAGAACTACTTTTGTTAATCATATTTTTGACTTACGTCCTTATTTTACTCAAAATTCAAGTGCAAATATTCATTGGACATGGAGTTATTCCGCATTAAATGATTGTCTATACTTGAAATTTGAATACTCCTGTAAGGAGATAAGTAAACAATATGATTGCAATAAGTAAACAATATGATTAAAATAAGTTTTTTCTTTTTCTTTCCCTCAAAAAATATTTACCTTTATAGTTGACATCACCGTCTTGAAATCTATTGATTTTTATAAAGTTAATTTAATAGTGCATTTTTGTTAGCCCAATTTTTATCTCAAAATTTCCCAAATGCCAAAATTAATCATGGTCAATTATGGTTAACCAATAAAGCATAGTTAAACATGGTCAATTATGGTTAACCAATGTCAAACATAGTTAAACATGGTCAACCAAACTCATGCATAATCAAATTTAGTTAACTATAGTCAATGTGAATTAACCCTAATCAAATATTGTCAAACATAACCAACCATTGTGAACCAAACTAAACTACAATAAACTAGAATCAGCTATAGTCAAACATAATCAACCAAAGTCACCATAGTCAAACATTGACAACAAAAGTTATCATGGTCAACCATAACCAAGCATGACCAATCATTTTCAAATATAGTAAACCTTGGGCAACCATAGTGAACATTGGTTCTAACTATAGTAAACTATAATAATTCATGATCAAACATAGTTATCAATGGTCGAACATGATCATCTATAGCCAAAAAAGATCAATAATGTTCAACCATAGACAAAATGAAAAGCCATGGTTAAGCATGGTCAAACCACAATCAACCATAATCAAACCATAGTTAATGAAAGTCAACCATAAACATTTATTGTCACACTTGGTCAAACACAATTAACTATATAGAATCACAGTGAAACATTGTTAACTAGGTTTAATCATACTCAACGATGGTCCACTAGGGCCAAAATGTTCAAAAGCAGTTAACCACACTCCACCATAGTCATACATGGTCATCCATAATAAATAATGGTTAAACATGTTCAAACATAGTCAAACATGATAAATTATTATCAACATAGTCAACCATCTTCTAATATAGTCAATCACGCTCAATCTTAGCTAAGCATGATCAATAACATTCAAATATGGTATACCATTATCAACATAGTCAATGATGGTAAACTAAAATCAACCAAAGCTAAACATAAACAATGTAATCAACCATGGTCAACTCAATACACAAGACTAAAAAATAGTTAGTCAAAGTCGAAAGATTCAACCAAACAACCAAAGTTAACCATAATCAAACATAGTCACCTATAGTCAACCATGTTGAACCAAAGTTAACAATAATGAACTATGATCTAGTAAAGCCAACCATCATCACTTATAGCGTGGTGAAGTCAATAGTAAACAACGTTAACCAAGTAAAGTCAATTATTATCAAAATAATCAAACAAAATCAACTATATCAAATATCTCAAATATGGTTAACCTTAATAAACGAAAATCACTAATAATAATTCAATATTAATAATATTGAAATTTTAATTAAAAAATTCACTGTTAAATGTACTTAAGATATGTAAATTGATACCCATTTTCAAAATTTTTTATCAATGATTATCAACCACCTTTTATTCCACTAATTTAATAAATTTTATGACGCAAAGAAAATGTAAAACCCAATGATTTTTCTTCTTATTATCTAAAATTTCATACTTTTTAAATGGGATAAGTTTTAATTTTAATTAATTTTATATATTTTGTGGTAGGGAAAATGTATTACATGTTAGCAGTCTAGAAGTACGATCTGGAATGGTGATAATTATCATTTGTAAGAAAACTAAATAAATAATAAAAGGTGACGACTTCTCATCACCAGCCATGGACGAACTATAAAAAAAACCCAAGTGTCCTAGGATGACAGCAAGGCCTACATTGTGTATTTTATTGGGAGGGGTAAATTCCATATGAATGAGCAACCAAATTGCATTGAATATATGTCCAAGCAATTGCAGGATACCATATCATCCAAAGATGAAAGTACTAAAGACACTTCAGCAGGCATTACTGATTGTCATGGCGGGCGAAGCAGCAGTTGCAGGGAATATTCAATATTGCCCCCTATGCTTCCAGAGCACAAAGACAAATACACGGTGGTGCTGGACATGGATGGAACAATCCTCGCGGAAAAACCAGATCCAGAATGGTATATAGACTTCGCCATCCAACAGGAAGGCACCGTAACGCGCACATACATTTCGCTGCGACCAAACCTCCAAGATTTCCTAAAATTGACATCCAGGATCTATGAGATCGTCATTTTCACAGAAAATTCAAAGGGTAAAGCCGACGCCATACTCGACAATTTGGGCGACGACTGTGCTAGTTACATTACCCACCGCCTCTACAGAGACTCCTGCAGAGAAATCAACGGGAAATTGGTTAAAGATTTGTCTGCTCTGGGGCGCGATATCAAGAAAATTGTGATTGTGGACGACTGTGTTTTCCGCTACTCCCTACAGCCCCGGAATGCGATCCCCGTGATGCGGTACCAGGGAAACCCCAATGACGAGGAGCTCGATTACCTGTTCGAGCTTCTCCTCGAGTTCTCCACAGAGGAAGATGTTCGAAATTTACTCGGTACCCAATTCCCGGAATTGCACGATTCCGATACCGGAATTCCCAAGGAGCTCGAGGAACATGCCCTAAACACAGGGTTTGTTGCTGCTCGGCTGGGGTCATATTTATCCTCTGATCTCCGAGAAAGGGGCCGGAAAAATACCCTTGTTCTCGACATGGACGGCACTCTGCTGAAGGAATCCTGGAAGAAATTGCCCACCGGCTCCGATTATTTCAAGGTCTTTATAGACTCCGAGCTCGCAACATATAGTGTTGAGAAATTATCGCCGGATTCCGATTCAGGGGCTCTGAATCCGGCCTATGTTTACCTTCGGCCGGGGTTACGGGGGTTCTTGGCCGAGATGTCTAGGGTTTTCCAGATTGTGATTTTCACCATGAGCTGTCGGGATAGAGCCGCTGTGCTTCTGCAGGAGATAAATTACGAGAAATGCGTGACCATGTTTCTTGCCAGGGATTTCTGCAGCCACATTTATGGTAACTCTTTCAAAGAGCTGCAATTTCTTGGACTGGATTTGAAGAATGTGGTGTTCATCGATGACCTGAAGTCTATGTGCGAGCAATATCCATCCAACTCCATTGAGATCAAAGCTTTCGAAGGGGATGAATCGGATTGCGAGTTGCTGAAGCTGATCCCGTTCTTGCGAAATGTGAGCGACCTGGACGATGTGAGGCCGTTGATTCAGGCCAGACACGACATGCCAGTTCGTGCCATTGTGGCAGAAGATTGATCACAGTTCAACGGCCCAAAGAAAAAACCTAATATCAGGACTTACAACTACAAAAAAAAATGTTCATATTAATAAAAAATTGTCTTAATTTTAAAAGTGTATAGTTTATTAATATGAATAATTTGAAAATGAAATAAAATATAATTATAAATAAAATATTTAGATATCCCAGATATTATCGGCTACTTATTAAGTGATTTATTTTAATATTTTTTAATACTTATAAATTATTTTTTAAATATATATTTTATTTTATTTTAATATTTTTTAATACTTATAAATTATTTTTTTAAATATATATTTATTTTATTCATATTATGAATATTTGAAATTCAAATAATAAGTAAGTAGATATATGTTTAAAAAAATTAACTTCATTACTTTGCAATTCGATCTTTCCTTTCATATAGTTACATATTTAGATATTTAGATTGAACAAAACTCCCGTTAAAAAGGAAAAGTTGCTACAACAATTTAACTCTACGTATGCAAACTAAAAGCTGCTATTCTAAATATTCAACTAAAATTTTATTCACTCTAAATATGTTTCCATTTTTATTTGAACCAATGAATTGCGTTATGTTATTATGAAATAAATAGATTCAATTTCTTTGCCTCTCTCTTTCATTCAATTTATTTTTTTGGTCTAATTGTGTTTCTTATCCATGTTAGGTGGTGGTTAAATTCACTCAAGTTATATGAATGTTATAATTTTGAATGAGATGAAATATGATCATATGTTTGATTTAAATATTATATTGTAGAATTATAAGGTACTAGAGATGTGGATTCTCACTAAATAGACACATGTAGTTAGTGTTTGAGATTGAGTTGTATGGTCATATGGGAATATATACAATTTTGGCCAACATCGATTGTTTCTTTTTAAAAGGATCTAGATAGATGAATATATATATATATATATATATATATATATATATATATATATATATTTCAAAAGACTATCAATTAGAAAAATAGAACATTCAGATTTCCAAATATGTTTTTTCTCCAAATTCCTCTCACAAGTGTAGAAACTGTCTTATGGAAATCTCAAATTTATGTGTTTTAAGATGGGAGGAGGTGATATTTCATAGGAAAAGTTAGGGGTTTTTAGCCCCAAATATTTTTTGTTGTTGTTGTTAATTTCGTTTTTTTGTTGTTGTTTTGAAATGTATGTTTTTGGGAAGATTCACCGCCTTAATATTTTTGACAAAATCCAAAAATAGGTTTTAAGTGGATCCTCCAATGTGTTAGGTATGTATTGTATTCTTTACATGACTATCCCCATCCTTTGTATAATGTCTGATGTGCAACAAGGGAAAAATCTCCCCTTGTTTTGGGGGTTCACCGGAAACACCCTGGAAAAAAATTGGGTGGTTTTTTGCATATGTTTTTGGTTGTTTTCAATGTAAGATTTTGCTAAAAGAGGTTTTGTGGCATGTGGTGTTTTTTCCCATGGTTTTGTTATTTTGGTTAAGGAACTATAGTTGTATTCTAATATAGGATAAATAGATTGGTGATTCATGGATGTCATGGGATATATATGTTGTATTGTAATGTTGTATACACAAATATATATATATATATATGTTTAAAAAAATCTTGTTTTCTGGGTTTTTGGGTTTCACGATAAAATCTTAAAATTTAAATGTGTTTTCCATTGTATCTTTTCTGATTTTTAATAATCAATTTGCAACAATTAATTGTATATAGTTAAAACCTACACAATGTGTTTGAATAGGAAATGTATCCTAAGTGAATCCTTCTCCCCATTTGCATAAATACAAATCTTGAATCCCATATATGGATCTACTAATTATCACAGGAATTGGAATAAAATTGATATTATAGAGGAGAAGAATATGATAGTCATAAGATGGGAGAGACATGCATATCAAGTATAGACAAGTGAGGCATTCATACAAATGATCCTTAAATCTCTGTTTTCCTCTATGTCCATATATATCCATTACATTATCATCTATTCTAAGTAATAATAAAATAAAAATGTAAGATTACGTAAATATTGAGCAATATTCTACATGTGACAAAAAATAAAAAATATAGTCATCCACTTGTCTATCCAACTCATTAATATCTTAGGTTAAGTATGATAATAAATGAGAATCGTATTATGGAAATTGTTTTCCATAGGCATGCAGTGCTTATCCAATCTATGTTTATGTGTGTGTTTGCATTTTTTTCTTGATATTAGCAAGTTCTTTGTTATCATGGTAATTATTCTTTTAAAGTTTTATTATACTTTTTGTTAGAGTTTTTACTACTGCTCAATCTATATACTCCTTTAGCGCAACTCATATATAATAGGTCTATATTTCTCTACTTTTCTTATTATGCATAATAGAGAAGTCATTGAGGTGATTTTGTAGCGACACAAAATACTTATGTAGAAAAATTTAGAGGCGTGTGCATACCTTCAATATGCATGTGCCGTCCCTAGTTTCCAATTTTAGTTATTTATAGTAGATTTCATAGAGTTGGCTAAAGCATATGGATCAAGGAGTGATTCTAGATTTAGGTAAGATCTAGGTTACAAGGCGAGAGAGGTGCTCTCTTTCATGAATGTACTCTCTCGTAGTGCATAGTCTCTCTACGTAATTTATTCATGCAAGATAACCACACTTCTCTAGGTGGTTAGGGTTTGACACTATAAAACTTGATGCATGAAGTTCACACTTATTGTAAGTCCCTTGTTTTATAAAGAAAGAAATAACTCGACTATTATTTATTAAAGTTGTTTTATGTGAGCTAGATTGTTAATGTGATCCCTATTCTAGCTAAATAAATAGAGATGTGATTATTCGCTGCAATTTCTTGGTTTGGATATGAAGAATGCAGTGTTCATCAATGACCTGAAGCTTATGTGTGAGCAATATCCGTCCAACTCCATTGAGATCAAAGCTTTCAAAGGGGATGAATGGGATTGCGAGTTGCTAACGCTGATCTTGTTCTTGCGAAATGTGAGCGAACTTGATAATGTGAGGCCAACGATTCATGCCAAACACGACATGCTAGACGTGCCATAGTGACAGAACATAGTTAACTGATCACAGTTCCAACACCCAAAGAAAAAAACCTAACATCAAGGTTACAACTACCAAAAAAATGTGATATTATTGAAAAATTATCTTAATTTTAAAAGTGTATAAGATGTTATTATGAATAATTTGAAAATGAAATAAAATAAAATTACAAATAAAATATTTCGATATTAGCAACATATTAAATGATGTATTTTAATATTTTTATTTTTAGAATTTATAAGTTATTTTTCTAAATATAAATTTTATTTTATTCATATTATAAAATATTTTGAAATTCAAATAATAAGTCCACGATATTTCTAGGATGATGTCTAATAATACCTTAATTTTTTTTAGTAAACCCGAATTAGAACCCATAACACTATGAAAGGAGTATACATCACATGATTTTCCATCTAAGTTGAATAGATTGGAGAGATCCAAATTGAAAATGAGAAACACATAGTTACCTTCTTGAACTAGAGCTGAAACCAGCTTGAGGTCACCAAAATTAGGGAGCTTAGGTGTTGTTGGGGTGGATTCAGAACCAGTGAGTCTCAACTTCCAGAATTTCCAAGAATTGAAGTGCCAAACCCACAATCTCGCCACGCAAAGGAGAAGCAATTGAAACTTGAAGTAGAGCTCTTTGTTGAGATTCCAAAAATTTGAACGTCTGACTGCCACAATTGATTACAAAGATAGAACCACAGCCAAATTTTCAGACCATAGAGGGGATGGAGAAATCAGAGATACGAACACATGCAATAATGGAGTTGGAGCAAGGCGTAATATTGATTTATCAGTGCTTCCCTCTTCAATCCACACGATTCTCATCATCAAGTCATTAAATTTCCTATTACAACTTCTGAAGAGAGACATCATGATTCTAAGAGGAAGGCGATTCCAAGGTCCGGGCAGATTATCACAGTTATACCAAGCATGCGATATGAAGAGAAATTTTGATGCATGGCGGCAGATCTCAAATAATTCCACATCAAGGAAGATAAAGTTTCCAACATGAAACCAAACCATTGAACCTTTGATATGACTGTGAAGATTATTAAGGGTGATGTGAAGAAGGGGAAGGGAAATAGGATATAAGGAAGGGGAGAGGGGTTTAGATAAATTACAGGGAAATCAATATCCAAATAAAGGATGTGCCAAGGGGATAAACAAATTCTAGGGGCCATGTAACATTTAGGTGATTGTGAAGAATCCACTAGAGTCATTAATTTCTAACTTAGTCTCTTTTAGAGAGGACCTTATTAGCTTGCATATCAACATCCATGCTATTGATTATGAGAATATGATAGAACTCCTTGATATGAAATAATGCAACCAAACGTCTAATTCTTTGAACCAAGGTAAGGGACTTATCCTTCGGACTATTATCAATAATGAGATATTGGATTGTAAGCAACGAGTCTCCGAGGACAATAATATCCTTAACGCTTTTTTCTTTAACAATGCATAGACCTTGTAGGAGACCATACATCTCTGATTGATTGTTGGGTTTCCTTCCTAGGTCCCATGAAAATTTAACCTCCATTATCCCACTGGGATTAAGTAATATCCCTCCCCCTCCTGCCACCCCTTTTCATATTTGAAAATATACATTGTGAGTACTTGTCTAGGCATGATCTTGTTTTATATCCATGAAGTGTCTCTGCACTTATGTAAAAAACAATTTAACATCTAAATAAGATTACAAAATTTACAAAAAAGAGAATAAATCTAAAGTTCCATATAGTTATTTATCTAATATTCTCAAAAAATTGAAAATTCAAGTGTTAGAGATGATGGGAAATAATTCCTCTAGCTATTTATTCACAAACGCCTGATATTCCAACACCCTTGGTAAGATCTGAATGGTTTTTTTGAATAATTTATTTACCAAGGAGTTAAGTTCCCTATATATGTGGTTGGATGTAAACCGTTCCAAATTACTCATAACATGTTTTATCCCCTACAGAATATGAGCAATATGTGGAGCAACAATGCCAACTTGACCATTTACCTAATCTATCGCTAGTTTGAAATTCCCCATAATGTGAAGTTTTTTTGCTTCCTTTTGATTTTCCCAAATACTAAGGCCCAAAGGGATGAAATTTTTTCCCACATATTTGTGCTACGATCACGTGTATATTTGATAAGAAAATAATGATGCTCATTAAAAAAAAATTGCTCCTGGTCCACACATTAGTTGACCACCTTGGTTGGCCCCATGAAAGAAGCCCCAAGAGATCGACTTATCCAATTGGGGCATCGTAGGAGCTCTTTGAATTTTACCCTTAATCTCTATTTTGTAAAAAATAAATACATGTTCAATGAAACCTGTGACAACCTCCATTGGAATGTATTTATCCTAAAAATGATAGACATGTTATTCACCCACCAGACAAAGTGAACAAATGTTGCACGTAAAACTAGATAAACCAAGGGAACTAGAACATTTTCCCATTTTAGAAGGCATTCTTCTAGAGATTATTCAGTCCACTGGGAAGATGTGGGATCGAAACGAGACTTAACCAAAGACCAAACTTGCCAGGAGAAAGGGTAACATATGAATAAATGCTAGATGGATTCTTCATTTGATTTGCAAATGGAGCACCAACCAAGGCCAATCCAACGTCTCTTTAAGTAGTTGTCCCATGTGAGAAGTTTATTAGACAGGGTGAGCTACAAGGATAAATTATGCTTAAGGGGGCCTTTGTATTTCCATAGGAATCACCACCACCAAGAAAGTGCTCCATTGGGTTTTTCTTCCATTAGAGCTTGATACTTGATCTTAGTAGTCAATAAACTTGAAGAGGGATTTTTTGTCTAGATGAGTTGATCCCCATCCTCATTTGAAATTGTAATGATTTTTTGTGACTAGAGAACCAATGAAACTTGTCCACTTATTTTCTTTAGGACCTGCTAATCCCATCTCTTGATTTGATTCCACGTAATGGTCCCATAGACTTGATTAGTTTGAGAACCTGCATCAGCAAGGGAAATTCCTTTGACAACATGCAAAGATGATATGGTGTTATCTGATAATTTCTATATTTGCCTTGGACCAACCCACGGGTTCAAACCCAATATAATATTCCCGCCATCTCCTACCTTCTAGGAAATCCAATTCTCAATGAAAGGGAAAATATGAAGTGCTTTCCAAAAAAATGAATGATTGTGGAGTTGTTTTTCTAGCGTTTCTGATCCATTCCACTTCTAGTTTACCCCCAAACTATTTGTTCTTCAAATTTTTACCAAAGAGGGATATGTTATTTAGGAGTCTCCACATAATCTTATCTGTAAGGGATTTACTAAAAATAACTATATCATTAAGTCCCCAACTATAATACCCCTTCCCGACCCTTGTATTATATATGTATCTATGTGGATATTGAGGCTGGGGTGTCTCTAGAAGTATCCACATGATTAGGTAGGTGAGTCAAGTTATAGCATGAATACTTTTGTAGTGCTTATGTAGTGGGTTTAAGGACATTGATATTATGTTGGTGAGCTTGAGCCACATTATGAGGCCTGCGTGCCCATGGAGTGAGATTAAAGAGATATTGGGGCTAGTGCCTAGGTATTTTATGTCGGTTTTGTGGAGCCCACTCCATGGAAAGTGTTTGGGGGGGCACAACTCTAGAGACAAAAATGAAAAAATTGGGTTATTATGGTGGATAGAGCACCCCAGGGACCCACGTGGCTTCAAGGGGGGCCAAGTGGTATTGAAGACCATGCATTTATATAGAAAGTGTAGGTGCCTATGATTATTATGCATTCAAGAGGAATTCGGTAACATATTTAGGGGACTAAGTCTAGATTAGGGAGCCAGTGAGTCCTGGTTGGGCTTTGGAATTAGCTGATGGTGCGATTATTTAGTTAATTGTAATGAATGGATGCATCTGGTTTATGTGGGCCTTGGTGGCTTCGAGGGTTTTTTGGCCCTAATTATGGGTTGGTGCCATGGAGTTCTTGTGGGGAAAATCAGTTCGAAGATAGTTGGTGAGTCCTAGTTGGGGCTCTGGTAAAAATTGTGGTGTTTTCGGTTCAACTGTTCAACACTTGGACAACAGACAACAACATGGCTTGTGGAGTTTCAAGATGAGACTGTTATGGCGATTGTAAGTCACCTTGAAAGGCAGGCACCAACGAGGGACTCATGCTGCACCACTTGGGTGTCGATCAGGGGAAGATGGGCCTATGGCTTGGGGCCGAGGCTGTTGGGGTTGGTGCTATAGCCAAGGTTTTGTTTATGTTGGACAACTGTTGCCTATGGAGTTACTTTCCTATCTCAGGGGTGACCTGTGGTTGAGATTATGAACCACATGGTCTATGGCTGGGAGGAACGTGGAGAGCCCACAACTAGTTGACTCTTTTTATCAGGTAAGTGTTTAAATTATTGTACATGATTATTATACATGTGATGCGTGCAATTTATGTTTATGATATCTGTTGTGGATATTTTAATTGTGTTTATGCATACTGTATAATGATTATGTAGCATATGGTATTGCGTTCACAGTTAATTAATCACCGAGCTAGGTTAGGGATTATGGAAGAAATAAATGTATATGCTTCTGCAAATAATTTAGAACAATTAATGGTTTATGTAGTACTGTTAGAGTGGTGTTTCCTAGTTGGGGGATGGGGACATTAAATATTGTTATCAGAGCCAAGTTTCAACACTAGGTTTGAATTGGGCCAAAAATTACAGATTGACCACAATGTGATTGATGGAAAGATATATGGTGCAAATAATTGAAATCTCATCATTTCCCAAAGTAGGTGCCAACAAATGATTATTTTCATAATTTAAAGGAATTATAGTTTAGAGTTTGACAGTTCTAGGCTTGATTATACCAAATTCGAGTCAAAATGAAGAGTTACAAGTTTCCTATCAATTGTTTGATAAAATATCTGATGATTAGAGTGGCATAATTTCACCTTGAAATCAAAATGCGCGTGCCAAGAAAGGCATAATAATTTTTTTTTGATCTAATTACTGGGTCAATTTTTGGAAATTGATTAATATAGCCTTGAAGGGATAAAATGCGTCCACATGCATCACTCCCATGGGAAAAGAGGGGTGTTATTTTTAGTAAATTTTAAATGTTAATTTTTAATTACAAATATAATGTAATTATATAAATATATACAAATGTGATTAATATATAAGACCCCCTTTAATGAATTTCATGGATTCATCCTAGAGGTATTCAAGCATGGAGGTTGGATAAGGGTTAAAATTTTATTATATGCATACTTAGAGGATTTTATATATGGTGGTGTGCATACATCTGCATAATATATGCTTTAAAAAAATGTTTTTTTTTTTTTTTTTTTTTTTTTAATGACCCCCTGTCGATGTGTAACAGTTTAAGGAGATTCGTATAAATATAATTGAAATCCTATTTTATAATCAAAGGGGGTCAATAATTGAGTAGGTATGTTCAGATAGATTTATGTAAGTTGAAGACGAAGGCGATGCATTTATTTTATGATTTTTATTATGAGTGCAGGGTTCCGGGGAAGAACCCCTACCAACCCCCTAGGAATATAAAGCCATCGAAGTTGCAATGTATGTTATTAATATGTTAGGTAGTGTTACATGTGTAATATAGGCTTGCATGGGTTTAAAAAAAAGTGCACATGAATTTAACCTCACCGATGCTTTACAATCCTCTGATCATGGTTGAAATTGTGCATCGAAGAAGTGCTACGTGAGGGTTAGGCCACGAGGGTGGATAGATCCATGCCCCAATCAAACACTTGTTGTAGGGGCTAAGCGAAGGACATGGAACCCTCATACCATGTTATATGATATGAGGTGGACATAGGCCACAGATGCGACGTCGTCAACATGAGTCAATTGGAATTATGATGAGGGAGGCTAGAACCAAGAGTGCAAACACCCCCTATGACATTGGCAAGGGGGTCCAAAATTGAATTTGGATTGTTAAATTATTCGATAACATCACTTTTGTTGATTTGAGGGGCATGGAACCTTGAAGGGAATCATGAATGCGCGATCCCACCCCTATGATGTCATCAAGGAGGGGTCTAGGCTCCATATGGTATATATATATATATATATAAAATTTTACGATGGTGTTAGGATTACAACAACCTCCTTATTTTTATTATTTGGTTTGTTTAAAAAAAAGAAAAATAAAAAACCCTATCTTAAACATAAAATTTGTTTGTATCTTATTTATTTATTTATATATATATATATATATATATATATATATATATATATATATATATATATTTTTTTTTTTTTTTAAATAATAAAAAACAAAGAAAACTTTGATCTAAAAAGACAACAAAATTAAGGAATTAAGGAGTCACACTTTTTTATTTTTTTCCAAACAATAAAAAAAAAGTTATTAATGAATTTAGACTTCTGTGATCCATAACATTTGTTTAGAGAATTTTCGGCAAAATCACATAATTAATCAATTGTCAACGTGTTTCGAACCAACTAGTGTGGTTCATCGTCAGGACAAGTTGTCCTGACGATGAACCACACTAGTTGGTTCGAAACGCGTTGACAATTGATTAATTATGTGATTTTGCCGAAAATTCTCTAAACAAATAAAAAAAAGTCCTAACTGTTTGACCGTATCGTAAATCAAGATCAGAACCAATAATGATAAGAGGAATTGTGATATAACTCCCGACAACTTGACTCATGACTGCCCCGACTATGAATCAAGTTTTTATTATTTATAATTTATTAATTAAAGCACATTTTTATTTTTATTCATTTTTGATATATTTTTATGAATTAAGACATAGGTCGTAAGTTGTGATTTGATTGAAGTTTTTGACGTTTGAATAAATTTCACTCCCAACGCCTATTTGCCCAACATTGCTTATCTGTCATGTCATATTTATGTAAAATTGATTCGCCTATCATATAATTTAAGCCACACGCTTTGCGAGGATTTACAAAATATTTCCCCTCTCTGCTTTCAAAATTTTACAAGTTTCATTTTACCTTGTGTATTAATCTTTCGCTAAAACTGCAATATAAGACTGTAAATTTGTGTTAGAAATAGTGAAATTGTGACTCATCACTTTTCAATCCTGGTGAATATTTATGATCAATATATTAGTTGTTTAATTGTTTTTGGTTAATTTTGCATGTAGGTCGCAAAATGGGGAAGCAAAGAAAATATACCACGTCTAGGAAAGCTGTTTAAGAAATTAAGGAAAAGCTGAAAGGAGGAGATATTCCAAGAACCCACGATTGATTATAATATGAACCCGAAACTCATTTCTAACACAAATTTCAAATTTCAAAATTCATGATGTAGGTAAGGCTAAGGAAATCGGAACCCGAAACTCATTTCTAACACAAATTTCAAATTTCAAAATTCATGATGTAGGTAAGGCTAAGGAAATCGGAAGAACTTTTCAATTTTCTTTTGAAGAAAATAAATGGTTTAAATCTTTGTTTACCTAACATAATATTATAACATCTTTTTCATATTGGGTTGGATTTTTATAACATTAAAATTATATACATCAAAAATACAAATTAACTTGTCATTCTTATATAGATCATAACTATCATTATTATACACTTTTTTATACATCATAATATAACATTACAATATATTTCGCATATTGGGTTGGATTTCCATAACATTGAAATTATATGCATCAAATATACAAATAGACTTATCGTCATTCTTATATACATCATAACTATAACTATTATACACATTCTTATAAATCTTCCCATTTGAACAATTCTAGTCAGTGAATATACACATCATAAGCAACATTGTTATACACATTCATATAAATCTTCTCAATTAAACAATTCTTGACTTAATCATTAAATTATATATCAATACTTACATTAGTTTAATTATTATTATTATTATTTTTTTAATTTATTTGACAGAGTCAAAATGTCTAGATAACATAACATAATATGATATTACAACATCTCTTCCATACTTGATACACCTAGATGCATTTAATTCTTTAAATTTTCATTTGCTAATTTTAATGTTAATTTTTAACCATCAAAATTGAACTAAAATTAATAATAAAAAAACATAAAAATTGAATGAAATCTTTAAAGACCTATCTTTTGAAACACACATGAAGAGTTTCAAATCATTTAGAGGATATTTCCAACCAAAATAGCAGGAGCAGTTTGAATTACAACTTATTATCCTTGCAGCTACAGTGGATATATGCATTCGATAATGCGTTGAAATTCAATTTGTTGGAGAGCTGGCCAAAAAATAAACGACCATGTTATAATGTTAATTTTATAAAACAAATTTTATTATTATTATTATTATTATTTTAAATTTATTTTCTAAGCTTCTCATTGGTTATCTCTCTTGAGGTCTTATTGTGCAATTATGCTTCCATGCTACCAATTAGATTGATAGGATTGGTACGACGACGACCAGTGTGTCAATTCATCTCTGAATATCAGTCACTGCAATTAGTGATTAGTGTATTCTTGTTTTTATTCATGTCTTTGTATAAATGATAATTCTGCATTAATTTTTCCACGTAACATTTAATTTCTTCTCTTTAATGTTGTCGACATTCTTTCCTTTTGCCAATTCCTAATCCCAGGGTGATCTCAACAACATTGCTACTCATAAAAAAAATCCCATTTAACGACGTATGCACTGACATTGAGGATACCCATATCACATTAGAAATATCATAAATATCATAAATTTCATACACTTCTTATTCTTCTTTTAATGTTGGATTGTGAGGAGAAATTGATGTCTAGTGTTTCACATTTCACCTTTAACAATATATGGTTTAAATGAATGCTGAGCCCAGGTAACTGCAATGCCAAGGAACTTAGTATACAAAATTTGACTATCTTTGTATTCATATTATTTTACCATTTTATACATTATTAGTCCTTGACATCTGGCATTGGCATGGGACTATAATAATAAGTTTTTAGTCCTTTGACATTAGTTTGGTGGTGCATTTTGAATGTTTTTAATTTCATCTTAGGTTATTTATTTTATTTACCTTCTCATTCAATTGATGGTCTTATTTGGCCTCTTCCCGAGGCAGAAGAGGCTGGACCATAGGTTGTTCTCGTTTTAGGCATGTTCATTATTAGTTAATGTTTGGAGTACCGAACTAATGCTAACATTAGTTTTCCATTAGTTTGAGTTGCTTGCAGGTTTGCGTATTGGTTTATTGGCAAGTTGAGTTATTCAGGTTGTTACGTGTATGTGTGCATGCAGATTCATGTGTAGGTGTGCATGCAGATGTAGGTGGATGGACTTCCTCTGCCTCGTATTTCTCTTGCCGTTCCTGGATTCCAAGGATTCCTGGATGCTCTGGTTAAAAGGGTCCTCTGAAGGGTCTTCCCAAAGTGCTTAGCTCAGTTCCTGAAACTTCCTCTGCAGTAGGTTGTGGGCACCTTTGGAAGAGATAGAAGCAGAGGGGACAGGGAAAGTAGATGCCAACATCAAGTAGCAAGACCCAGAGAATAGAGTCCATAAGCTAGCACTCCTCTCCTAATCCAATGAACAATGCTTCTGCAGGCGAAGCCCCAAAACTTCTCATTAGAGCCGTGCGTGCAACCTCTGTATCTCGCGGGAGAAACACTTGAAGGAAGGAGGAGAAACGCATAGGGGTGCACTGGTGTTCAGGATGGAAGGCCAGGCGAAATCAACTTGGATTCTTCTTTAGTTATTGATCGATCATTGCAAGCTGTTTTCGCTCCTCCATTCACTTTAATGGCTTTCGTCCTGAACTCCACTCTGGAAGAGATAGAAGTGGAGGGGACAGGGAAGAGCGGATTCCAACATTGAGCAGCAAGACCTAAAGAACATAGTCCATAAGCTAGCTTTCCTCTCCCAATCCAACGGACGGTGCTTTTGCAGGCGAAGTCCCAGAACTTCTCATTGGAGCCATGCGTGCAGGGCTAGCAACCGAATGTAGGGGTTAGAAAAGGAGCAAGCATGACTTATGGTTGAGTCTATGACTATGGGATGGGAGTTGGATCTAACCTGATCAATCAGATAGCATACAAACCTAGCTGGGGCAGGGGCCCAACAATGCTAGGACTAAGACACAAGTTGGTTGTTTAATGAGCTTTTTCTAATCTAGCTAATGTTCTCCACTTTGGAAAGTTAGGAGTAATCTCACGGGAGAAAGCAAGGTGGTGGGGGCTGGTTCTAGCGTGTGGCTTCGGGACATTTCTATCTTATCGCAGGTTTGGCTTGGTTCCAAATAGAATTACGAAAGGAGGGGATTTTTTAAGCATGCTAGAAGGAAGGAAGGAACCCATGGCATTGGCAAGGGAAAAAAAAATGAAATGTATGCGATGGAAAGCTTATCGAGACGGAAATAGAGGTACCATTTTTCACCCCGATTCCCTCTGGAAAACTAGTCTTTTTCGTAAAATATTCTCTTCTCCTTCTCTTCTGGCAGAGAGCTCCGAATAGACATTGTCGAACTTGTTAAGACCCGTCCCATGTACTTGACAACATCGATACCTGGTATTGTTTTGGCGCTTGGATTGATGGCCACTCACTTATCAGTGATCCAAAATGGATCTAACATAGACTTCTAAGTCTATGAATTTTCCTCACAGAGGAAAAATGAAAGTCATTGGATGATTTTGAAAATAGCCTCATTTTGTAGATTGTTCCATTATGAATCCAACGCAATTTGAACGAGCCAAAATGGACTCCGGACAAAGGAGTTACTGTAAAAAGAAGATTTTCCCAATGTCCTTAGAAAAGGAAGCATTTCTTATTAAATTTGGCCTAAGGGTTAATATTAGCCTTATGCGCTAAAAACCTTTGTTAAGCGCTAAACCTTTATAAAGCACATTTTACATTGAAAAGCACGTGGGCAGTCTTGGCCAGGTGGATCCGAAGAATTTATATAAAACGAGCTAAAACCTTTTGAGTTTTGGAAGAAGGCGGTAAATGGTATTTCAGGCAGGCTCCAGGTGGTAAATGGTATTGGAAGGGTTGAACCCAATTCCATACACTAGCTGACATGTATTAGGCCGCATGAGAGAGAAAACCGTTTTTTCAGGTGGGTAATCTACGCGCAAGTGAGCCACATAAAAATATTGTCAACCATCGGATTAGAGATCGTGGATCAATGGTTGAGATTGAGTGGACTGCTTGCTGTTTCAGGTTTAGTGCGAGTCATCGGATTAAATGGTAAATTCATGAACAAGATTAAGTCGCGATGTTTTAACTAAAGGTCGAGGGCATTGTGATATGCGATAGGCTGATTATGATGAGCACTTCGAGCCGTCGGATTGGAAAAGGAATCAACGGTTAGGATCTGATCAAAGATCGCTGATTGGGAAAGCTTCAGGGTTGCGGACCATGGAAGCAGTGACCATCGATATGCCGAAAAAACGATATAGCGATGGGCCGATAGCACTGATCAGAGCGATTGGAGAGCAGAGATCAAATCACAACAATGCAAAGGGGAGCATTGGGCCATGCGACATGCGATTTGCGATGAAGGCACGAACCCGATAGGATTAAAGGGGCGATTGAATTCTGTTTGAAATATGGCTTTGCTGATTTTAATTGGATTTCTTTGTATTTCTCGTGTATTCCATTATTTGGGTTTTGTTCGGGTTTAGCCATGGGCAATGCGCAAAGCGACTTGCGATATGTGATGAAAGGACGTACCCGAGAGGATTATAGATGCAATCGAATTCTATTTGAGTTCTGGATTAAAGGCTCATTATGTGTTTTTGTGAGTTTTTCCTGTGTATTTCGTTATGTGTCTATTTCGGGATTAAGGCAGAAGGAGGCCAAATGATCGGGTTGCCCACACCCGCCGATACTTTTAAATTATGAAACTGTTTCTAATTCAAACATCATTGTTCCCCACTATAGGAAATGATGAATAGAACGTGTCATGAAAACACGAATTAAAACGCAGAAGGAGGCGAAGAGATGGACAATCGGTTTCCACGCTTTAAGCAATTGTGGTAACAGAACATGTTATAAAAAGCGATGAACCCAGAGATGCTGGGGGAGATGGAGGAGAGCCACCAGAGGTTGGGAGGTAGAGCCAGAGCGCTTAACAGAGTGAAGCCACCAGAGGTTGGAGACAACGTCTAAATGCTTCAGTGAAGTATCAGACAGCAAAGAGATCGAAGGATCAAGCTGTTGCTGGTGTCTGTTGTGCAGAAGACAGAAGAAGGAATTTTAGAGACAGTGCAAAATTCTGCGGGAGTCAGAGAAGCCAGAAGCTCAAGAAGCTCAGAGCACTGACTGAAAGAATTAGTCCAAAGAAGCCTAGATCTATTTGCAGCTAAAGGAAAGCCAGGGGTAAGATGGCATTCTAAGCCCATTGGTTCAGTTGTAAACCTATGGAATTGAGTCAAAGACTTGTAAAAGAATTCAAGCCATAATCCCAAAGAGCCTTGTCGAGTTGATTAGATCTCAAGGAGACGTAGCCCAAGATATCAGGGTGAACTCCATGTTATATTGTTGTCTTATGTGTTTGCTTATTTGTTGCATTTTATTTACTGTCATATGTTATTAGTTTAAGTAAATGAACTCAAGCACTTGAACAGTTAAAGGAAAACAAAGAATACACTTATTTCCAATTCTTTTAATTCCGCAAATTATCAATCATAAGCATAGATCTTGGAAATTGTTTAAGCTTTGGAGTGGGAGAGGTTCTTGTAGGTTGACAAGAAGCCTTTAGGTCCCCATTTTAGATCAGGTGGTATCAGAGCAAGTTATACCAGAGTAGGTGGTATCATGATGCTTGATTGATCAAAGTAGGGTGCTTGATTGACATAGCAATCTATTTGCTTGTTTAACTTGAAAGGTATTTAAACAGTACAAAGGATTTTACTGTTTGATTTTTTGTAAACTAACTATTCTTTGAGTTGCAAAGGTTCAGGGAAAGCTATTGATAAGCTAAGTCCAGGAGAGGAAAAGAAGGAAGAAGGGCTGAAGGCATTCTTCTTATCCCAAAGGACCTCAAAGCAATCCTTGAAGCACAAGAGGTTTGTTGCTAAAGGTTGCTTGAATAAGCTCTTTGTCAATCTTGTTTGAAGTTATTTTGTTTATTTTGATAATGGCAACTTCTACAAGTGAGTCCTCAAATTCTTCTTTCTTCACAAGAGTCTTTGATGAAGACAAGAAGCAATACTTTTTCACCATGATGGATATGGTGAGAGAAATGTATGAGGATGGAAGGAAGAGCATCATACTTCGAGAGCAGTTGAATTCCATGAAGGAAGAGAATCAATTGCTTTCTGACAAATTGCAGGGAATGAAAAGACAACTTCATATTGCAAATATGAACCTGGAAAGGATGCATGAGTTGGAGACACAACCCTTTGTTGCCAAAGAAGCCTTAGTCAAGTATTGGCTTGAAGAAGAGGTAAACAATTCCAGTTTGTCTTCAATTTCCTCAAGAATGTTTATATTGGTTCTTTTGAAAAACATACCAGAGGCATAGGTTCCAAGTTAATGTCCAAAATGGGCTATCATGAAGGAAAAGGATTGGGAAAACATAAACAAGGTATCGTTGAGCCAATAATGGTTGAGGAAAGGCCTAAGTATTTGGGTCTTGGCTATGGACAATCTTATGGAGAAAGTTCCAAAGTAGTCAGGAAGGCATTGAAATAGTTCCTAGAAGGAGTTTCATGTCAGGTCTTCTACCTCAGAAGTGTAAAGATTGTATTCTTGGGGAATGCAATAGTTTGAAACATACTTTGCAGGACAAAGGTGTTCATAAGCATACACTTGAACCAGAGAGTTGTGGAAACTCAGAAACTATTGAAGAGGTTGATGGTAATCCAAAGGGAGCCACTTCTTCATTTAACTCACCTCCTCATGAAGGTAATAAAGGTGAAAGAGAAAGGTATAAATATGTTTCTAATCATATTCCTTTTGATTGTGTAAAGCATGGTAAATTTCCATATAAGCATGGGAAAAGATTTGCTTGTTCCTTTTGCGGTTTGGATAACCATAGTGTTTCTACTTTTTGGAAGAGAATGGCCGCAGGAAAATTTTGAATGAAAAGAAGCAAGAAGCCAAAGGTCCATTGGACAAGGCAAATCATGCTGTTGAGAAGATGCACATGTGTTGCACTTATTTCCATAAGCAAGGACACATTGATGAAAAGTGTTGGACTCTGAATCCAACAATGCTTCCACAAAACTTGAAGAAGGTGGAAAGAGAGAATGGAAAGAATGGAAAAGAAGTTGCCATAATTGATGTGTTTCAGGATGATTCACATGTTGATGACGATGTGCAGACAAAGGAAACACCTTTGAAATGGATTGGTAAGAAATGGTTAGAGTTCTTATCCAATTAAAGGTTGCATGTCTATTGATATAATGCATCTATTTGCTAATAGAATGCAGGTTGCAGGTTTTTACCAAGAAGGTGAATCGAAAAGTTGAGTATGCAGACTCACTTTATTGCAGCTAAATCATTTTCATTTCAGATTTGAAATTATAGTGTACTTAAGTGAAAGTTGAAGGATGAAATGCATGCATAAGAATGATGTGCATGAACACAGGGATGTTGATGTTTTCAGTGTATTTGAACATGTATGTGTGATTAACTTGAAGGGTTGATTACTTTGTTGTAAACATGCATGTAAGGTTTTGTGGGCTTGTTATCTAGTTAATCATTTGTATGCAGATGTAAAGACACGGAGGTAATTCACAAGATGTGAAATCTGTTTCTTTTGTTGAAGCAAGAGTTTAGGCCATCCAGTTTTGTCTGTAATTTTGTTGTTCTTGACAAGATGTCAATAGAACATTTTTGTAACAGGTACAAATGTAAATTTTTGTGGAGAAGATGTAACTTCACATTTTTTTTGAGCCACCTTGGATCAATGATCAAGGAAGAGAAGTTCAAACTACCTTCTGTAACCTTCTCAGCAGGAGTTTTGCATGAAGTCAAGGAGGAAGACAGTTCTTAACCGGAGGACTAGCACATCCAGGAAGGAAGTGTTCAAAGGCTTTGGTCCAGAGGCACTATGCAAGGCAATTGTATGGAGGCTGAAAGAAGAGGGTAAGGTACTCTCATTTACTATTCAGATCAATATATCAGTCTTTTGGAGTCCAAAAGCTTTTTAGTAGGAAGGCGTGATCCAAAATGAATCTAACATAGACTTCTAAGTCTATGAATTTTCCTCACAGGGGAAAAATGAAATTCATTGGATGATTTTGCAAGTAGTCTCATTTCATAGATTGTTTCATTCTGAATCCAACACAATTTGAACGGGCCAAAACGGATTCCGGTCGAAGGAGTTATTGTAAAAAGAAGATTTGCCCAATGTCCTTAGAAAAGGAGGCATTTCTTATTAAATTTGGCCTAAGGGTTAATATTAGCCTTATGCGCTAAAAACCTTTGTTAAGTGCTAAACCTTTATAAAGCGCGTTTTACATTGAAAATCACGTAGGTATTCTTGGCTAGGCGGATTCGAATAATTTATATAAAACGAGCTAAAACCTTTTGAGTTCTGGAAGGAAGGCAGTAAACAGTATTTTGGGCAAGCTCTAGGCCGTAAATGGTATTGGAAGGGTTGAATCCGATTCCATACACTAGCTGACATGTAGCAGGCCATAGGGGAGAGAAAACCTCTTTTTCGGGCGGGTAATCTCTGCACAAGTGGGCCACCTGAAAAGACTGTCAGCCATCGGATCAGAGATCACGGTTCAACGGTGGAGACTGAGCGGACTGCTTGCTGTTTTGGGTTTAGTGCAAACCGTCAGATTAAACAGTAAATCGATAAACATGATTAAGTCGTGATGTTTTAACCAAAGGCCGAGCGCATTGCGATATGCGATAGGCTGATGTGATGAGCACTTCGAGCCGTTGGATTGGAAAAGGAATCAACAGTCAGGATCTGATCGGAGATCGTTGATCAGGAAAGCTTAAGGGCTGCGAACCATGGAAGCAATGACTGCCGATATGCCAAAACAACGATATAGCGATGGGCCGATAGCGCCGATCAGAGCGATCAAAGATCGGATCATAGCAATGCAAAATGAAGCATTGGGCCATGCGACATGCGATTTGCGATGAAGGCACAAACCTGATTGGATTAAAGGGGCGATTGAATTCCATTTGAAAGTCGGCTTTGTGGATTCTCATTGGATTTCTTTGTATTTCCCGTGTATTGCATTATTTGGGTTTTGTTCGGGTTTAGCGTGGGCAATGTGTAAAGCAACTTGTGATATGCGATGAAAGGATGAACCTGAGAGGATTATAGATGCGATTGAATTCTATTTGAGTTTTGACTGAAAGGCCGATGATGTGTTTTTGTGAGTTTTGCTTGTGTATTCCGTTATGTGTCTATTCCCGGATTAAGGCAAAAGGAAGGCCAAACAATCAGGTTTCCTGCGCCCGCCAATTCCTTTTCAATTATGAAACTATTTCTAATTCAAACATTTGTTCCCCACCGTAAGGAAACGATGAACAGAACGTGTCATGAAAACATGAATTAAAACGCAGAAGGAGGCGAAGAGACAGATAGTCGTTTCCATGCTTTAAGCGATTGTGGTAACAGAACGTGCTATAAAACGCGATGAACCCAGAGATGCTGGGGGAGATAGAGGAGAGCCACTAGAGGTTGGGAGGCAGAGCCAGAGCACTTAACATAGCAAAGCCACCAGAGGTTGGAGGCAACGTCTAAATGATTTAATGAAGTATTAGACAACAAAGAGATCGAAGGATCAAGCTGTTGCTGGTGTCTGTTGTGCAGAAGATAGAAGAAGGAATTGCAAAGACAATGCAAAATTCTGAGGGAGTCAGAGAAGCCAGAAGCTCAAGAAGCTCAGAGCACTGACTGAAAGAATTAGTCCAGAGAAGCCTAGATATGTCTACAACTAAAGGACAACCAGGGGTAAGATGGCATTCTAAGCCCATTGGTTCAGTTGTAAACCTATGGAGTTGAGTCAAAGACTTGTAAAAGAATTCAAGCCATAATCCCAAAGATCCTAGTTGAGTTGATTAGAGCTCAAGGAGACGTAGCCCAAGATATCAGGTGAACTCCATGTTATATTGTTGTCCTATGTGTTTGCTTATTTTATGCATCGTATTTACTGTCATATGCTTAAATATTAGTTTAAGCAAATGAACTCAAGCACTTGAACAGTTAAAGGCAAACAAAGCATACACCTATTTCTAGTTCTTTTAATTCCGCAAATTATCAATCATAAGCATAGATCTTGGAAATTGTTTAAGCTTTGGAGTGGGAGAGGTTCATGTAGGTTGACAAGAAGCCTTTAGGTCCCCATTTTAGATCAATCAGTCATCATCTGAACAGGTAGGGAGGTTAGACAATTAAACAACCAATAATACGTGGTATTGTTTTGGCATTTGCATTAATGGTATTGTTCTACATCCAATTTCATTGTTCAACTTGCTATTATGATTCTGTGCTTGTAATTTCATTGCATTACTAAAAATATTATTGCATCGAACACTTAGTCGTCATCATGTCTGCTATGTCTCAGAAACACAATTTGCAATTAGTCTTGGAAAAGCATCACTTATTTCGCGTGAACAATTTCTCATATCTAATTGGAGAATGTTTATTCGATAGTTTAGAACTTTTGCTAGATTTTCGATACACATCAGTAGAGCTAAGGAAATGAACAATAGAGTATTTCAGAGACTGTCTCAAAAAACAATATAGAGAGGAAATTTTGTCTTACGAACATGAACTGCATGAAGAGTCACTTAAAGAAATGCATAACATTAGCAACCGTGAAATCTATTTAGACAAAATAGCTAGATCCGCCTCAAACAATATGCCACTAGGATATAGAGGTCTATGGGGAGATATTGTCTGTATCCATTAGCTCTCAAATTGGCTGAAAATTCCAATTAGGGTTTGGTCGAAAACAAAGATGAGAATTTATTTGCACTTCAATTCAAGTGTTGGAACAAATACTCATGACATATTATTCCATAACGAGGATCCTCTGAATGGGCACTTTTAACCTTTGGTTCGTAGGCACTCTACAATGGATTGTACCTTCCAACAACAAAGCAACACCTCATACGAACATATGAACTTATCCAGTAAACAAGATAACATAGAAACATGTCTTCTCCGAAGTAAAGAAGATACAAGTGAAATTAAGATATATCATGCTAACGCTGAAACATCTGATGTAGCAACTGTGACAAATACTGAGGAAGTTGTAATGTTTCATTCAACACATTCCTCAAAGAGCAATACTGAAACACAACCTGAAACAAAATGTCAATTTGTCGAAACTAAATTAAAACCATCTTGTCACTTAAACAAGCACAAAAGAAGTTTATCTTTGCATGTGCTTAAGAACATTGCTCGGAAAAATTTGAAAAGGCGAAAGATAAGCATTGAGTATAACAAAATCACAATGAAACAACAAGTAGTTCTAGAAAACATAGAAGACGTTAGTGAGACATTGAGATTCCGGTCACTTAGAAACTTGAAAAAACACATTAGAAACAGAGCACAAACATAAATTGTAACTTCTTGTTTGTCAAGCAAACAGGCGAAAATGTTATCTCTGCATTTGCTTAAAGGCATTATTCGGAAAAAAATGAAAACACAGAAAATAAAAATTGCATTCAACGCAACAACAATGAAACAAGAAATAGTCATAGAAAACTTGGACTACAGTCCATGCAACAAGATCAAAGGATCTTTCAGCACAATCAAAGAAATCAGGAAAATCTGATATATTGATTCAATCAAGATCAATGAACAAACTAATAGAATTATCAAAGTTTGAACAAATATATCAAACACAAATAACTGACACACCTATTTTCGATTGTTCATCATGTGAAAGAAATTTTTTCAAAAGAGACATTTGCTTCGTGAAGCAAGCAAATCAAACAACACAAAATAGGATTAGGAAACTATCGATTAGTTTCGAGAATGTCAAATCTAGTGTTGCAAATGGATATATTTGTAAACATTGCAAAAAAGCAATTGAACATGAAAAAATTGCTAAAATGCAGTTCCTGAATAGATAAGAAGAAAAAATGCCACTAGAACACTCACACAACTCACTGAACTAGAAGAAAGACTAGTTGCATTAAGGTTTCCCTTCTTGCAAATAAAAGAAATGGGCCATCGACATAAGAAGCCACAACTAGGCTTAACTGGAGGAGTCATCAATGTCCCCACTAACATTTCTAGAATTCAAGCTGCATTGCCTCGAACTATAAAAAACACTGACACAGTTGCCATTGTTGTCAATAAAATTTTAAGATTCAAAAGTGCTTATGCATTTGGTTGAGTTCGAGTTCACGAAGTGATGAAATCGTTAAAACAATTATGCAAAAGAATGCTTTACAAGTTCGAGAACTCTACCATAAATGACAATTGGAAAGAGGCATTCCTACAAAACCAAGAGGCATATCAAAGCTCAAGTGAAGTTGAAGATATCGAACACGATAACCAAGAAAATGATGAACCAATGACAAAAACATTGATCCATGGATTCGTTGATGCACATATTGTCCATGACCTTGTAAATAAACAAATTAACATTGGACCTGTTGCAGGATACATGCCATTAGGAATCTTCAAAGATAAGTACTCAGAAGAAATGAGTTTCCCACCGCTTTTCTATGGCAACAAACGCCCAACTGGCATCTCCAAAAACTTTACATATCAAAATATTTGTCACTAGGAAGTGCTTAATAAAAACCACGATTTTGCTTATCATACTACTAACATGTTTTATAAAGCAGTTCGCATTATCATAAATCAAGTCTTGAATACAATGTGGATTAGAATTAGAAAAGGGCAGTTAAAAGGTAGAAAACTAATCGCAAAAGACGTTAAGTCAAAATGGAACCTAGATCATATTTTAAAGTCTGAAATTGGGTACATGGACCTAAAAACAATTTGTACCTCACCTGACTACCACCAGCAAATGCGAAACAAACTCTATGCAATGATTTGATGACTAGGGCCGCCCACTTTCTTTGTGTCCTTTAGCAGTGCAGAGCATCTTTGGGATCCTGTAATGCATGCATTGAGACACATAAAACAAAACAATAGAAAAAAAAACACTAGAAAACCAAACACAAATGGACTCGATGAAAATGAGCCTAGCTTATTAATAAGAAACAACCTTGTTACTTGTGTACGCTACTATAGATCTAGGAGGACACACTACATCAATTGATATCTCATGACCACAAGTATTATGGAGAGCTCAATGACTACTTCTATGTAACATAATTCCAAAATCAGGGTAGTGAACGTGAACGTGGCTTACTTTGGATAAAACCTGCACCAATCTATGGTCAAAATACAAATATTGAAGTCGAAAAATTCGTTGACAAATACTTGTCAACTAATTCATTGCTGATTGCAAAGGAACTTAGAGCTCTACAACACCATTGTCACACAAAAAGTTGTAGGAAGCATAGAAATTCTAATTGCAGATTTAATTTCCCAATACCACTGATGCAAGTAACAAAAATACTTGAGCCTCTTGAATTTGATAGCGATAAAAAAAAGCACATGCAAAGCTAATCGTTGAGACAATAAACTACACAAGCTAGTTGATAGCTTCTTGGCTAACCTTGGACTAGTACATAACAAATACATACATGCCATCCAATGTATGCTAAATCAAACAACTCTGTAATTGCAAAGAAAACCAGTTGACACATGGACGAATAACTTTGCACAACACATTCTGGGAATTTGGATTGCAAACACTGATTCCCAATTTGTACTTGACTCATATGTAGTTGCAATGTATTGTAGTTCCTATATGACAAAAGAAGATAAAACACTCGCAAGAACATTTAAAAACATACGCGAAGATCATGTCAGAACAAAATATGACATTGTAAATACCATTAGTTCCTTAGGGAAAGCTTTGGTCAACTTGCAACAAATGTCTGCGCAACAAGCAATCCATATTGTGTTATCGCTTCCACTAAACTGTAGTTCATGAAAGTGTGTATTCATTAACACATCTCCTGTCGATGAACGTGCATTTGTTCTTAAAAGCAAAAAGGACCTGCAAAAGGACACATATGACTCAGAAGACATAATGTGCCCATTAATCATTGACTACTATGTTCTACGACCTATAGCTATTGAACTTGTATGTTTAGTAGAATTTGCATCTAGTTATACAAAGAAAGGACAAAAACATAGAAAATCAAGTAGACCATATGTCATTCGATCTGTTAGATATAACAAATACAAGGACATTGAAAATCATTGTAGAGAAAATTAATGTTATACTATCCCTATCGAGTAAGTGAAACTGCAATTAAACAACATCACACAAGTTGGCAATCTGCATATCTTGCATTTGAAGAAACAATCAAGCAAAATGAATAAAAGTTCAATTTTTTTATAACAACTACATGGGGTGACATAGATTATGCAATGCATGCAGTAGAAACATAAACTGAACAAATATTCAACATAGATAGTTTAAAATCAAATGAAACAGAAACTATAACATTTCACAAATCGATAGATGACAAATACGAAAACTATGAATTCCAAAACAACTTGGAACATTTCCAAGATACAAAGAAGCTTTCTCTACGATCTACAAGGCCATATGAAATCATCAAACAACCACATATACTTGAAGACATAGAGTACTATGAGTTTATGTGACAACTAAACACAGAACAAGGAAGAATAGTCACTGATGTTGTAACAAGAAAATTGTACATAATAGATGAACTGATCTATTTGTTATTAACAGCAGGTGCAGGAACAGGAAAGACACACATAGCTAAGGTAATCTTCCAATCCTTAGTACACATGCACAATATGGCATTGCCTTATAACCCATCACAAATAATACGGATAATCATTGCATACACGGGCAAAGCTGCTTTTAATGCTGGTGGTGTGACATTGCATTCCACATTATATTTTCCCTTTAACAAAGTAGATTGCCCCTCACTAAACAACGAAAAAATAGACACATTATCAAAGCACTTCCAACAATTGCATGTATTCCTCATAGATGAGGCATCACTTGTTGGTGCAACAACACTATATCAAATTGATAGGTGACTCCAACAAATCTTACACACACCAACTTCATACTTTGGTAATGTTGACATGATATTCTCTAGTGATCTTTACCAGGCAAACCCAATAAGAGACTCTCTAATCTTTGAAAACCCAAAAATCAACAAAAACATAATTCCATATGACTTCTGGGCAGAGAAAATAAAATGTTATCAATTACACACACCAATGCATCAAAAAGACCCATTGTTCATCGATGTACTAAATAGGATGAGATTAAACATGCAAACAGATCAAGATATTGCTTACATAAACAATAATTGCTATAGGCCCGCACCTTTAAGCCCAATTTTCCCAAATTTTTTCTATCGAAACAAAGATGTCCATAATCAAAATGCAAAAATTATTTCACTAACAAAGGGGGAACAAATAATGTTCGCTGCAATTGACAACTATGAGATTCCTGGATCGAGCTATTTTGTCTTTGATAAAGCAATCTCACTTCCATCAACAATTATAGTTAAACAAAACACGTTAGTTGAACTATATGCATGAAACTACAATACTAACAATGGATTAGTTAATGGTGCTGAAGGGATTTTCAAATCCTATTCATCTAATAACAATAGACTTGACATTGTCTAGATATAATTTTCAGACACAGAAATTGGGAAACAACAAAGAAACAAATTCAAACAGCTATACGATATAAATATATTGCCAAATTGGACACCAATCTTTCGAATTTAAAAATCACTAGCAATGTCTCATAACAAATTACAAATTACAATTTGAAAACAATTTCCAATCCAATTAGCTTGTGCACGAACAATGCACCGAACACAAGGGTTGACATTAGATCAGCTTGCATTTGACGCAACTGGTCTCACAAAACATGGTCTACTCTATACTTCACTATCATGTGTTAGGGCTATTGACTCACTATACTTGATTAACAAATTGGCACAAAACTTCCATGTCAAAAACAAGATAATCAATGAAATGGCACGACTAGAAAACATTGGTGCATGGAAACTAGAATTTGCAAAGAAGAAATCTGATAACAAGAATGTTTTATCAATTGCAAGTCTAAACACATGTAGTCTATGTGCACATCTCAGTGATGTGATCCATAACAAGGAATAAATGGACAATATGATTATCTGTTTTCAAGAAACTCATTTGTACATTCTGCCAATAGACAAAGAATTCTTATCATTCAATTTGGCCATTGCACATTCTACACATAGAATTCTTACTTGTATAGACAAAAAAATATCTATTAAAGCAATAAAGACATTTTGCAAAAACAAAACAAATATTACACTAATTGGCATGTACGTTCAACAACCGATTTGCTTAATGAACATTTATGCAGCACCATTTGAACAAGTATCCACGATAATGCAAATAATTAAAGAAGCAAAATTTCAAACTACATATACCAATTGTGTTTTCTTAGTCATTGGTGATTTCAACATTGATATCCAACTACAAACAACTCGTAGAAAAATCTTTGTACATATGGAAATGGAAAACTTACAAGAAATGACAAGCAAACTATCTCTGCAACGAAAAACAATAGTAGACCATATTTGGACAAACTTGCCTATAAAAAAGTGTGAAATAAATGTAACATGGGCATATTGGTCTGATCATAGCATATTCTATGCCCTACTATAGCTCTAACGACACTTTTATGTGCAATCTGCTAAACATGCCATAAAACAAAGTCTATGTTTTCCACTTTTCTTGCACCTTTTGTTTTCTCACATCAAAATCAATGTAACATTGAGATACAAGTTTCTATACAATTTAATAAAAATAATATTCGAACAAATTCTATTCTCCAAGCAATATCAATGTCCAATCAACATACTAAGAGTCTATGTTTTGCAGCTTCCTTGCAACTACTTTGGGCAAACTAATCCAGGTATGTAACAACACATAGAATAACATTATGCACAGACTTACTATTGCATAGAACACATTTTTCTTGTAAACCTAATAGCTTGTACTCATGCCTTGTATATGTAAATAATATTAAAAGACAACACGAAGAAATTACTGCTCCAGAGACTTGCAGCTTCTCAGAATCTGATAAAAAGTAACTAAACACGCTTTATATCTATTCTTACAAGTTTTCTAATGCAAACAATATGTTAATTCAGATTATTTTAATATTGTTTTATAGACAAAAATAAGAATGTGCCACATAATCTCATTGCTACTGTTGAAGCCAAACTTGTAGTCGGCCAGGGAATTTGTATCAGAGATTTTAAGATCTTTCCAAAAACAATTTATGACCATGGAGACTGCACTTGCATATTAGTTCTACATGACAAAAGCATTGTAGAAACAATCCCAGCCATCTGTAACCAGTACAAATTTGTACAAACAAAAACAATTAACCAACTCACAAACACAAAACCTACATTCACGATCGGCACAATCGGTGGCCTTGTAACATATGCAAAAGAACTAGGTGGTCAATATGTGCTAAATATCAACCATCTGTAACCAGTACAAATTTGTACAAACAAAAACAATTAACCAACTCACAAACACAAAACCTACATTCACGATCGGCACAATCGGTGGCCTTGTAACATATGCAAAAGAACTAGGTGGTCAATATGTGCTAAATATCAAGGATGGCCAATCTCAAAAAGACAAAGCTACGGTATGTACAAATTCAATCATATATAATTTTTTACATTTACTTAAACAATTTTTGAAGCAATTACTTTTAACACTAGTAGATTTTGCAATTTAGGTTTATCTCTTCATTACATTTGTATCACTTTTCAAATCCATACAAAAACAAATTTCGAAACAAGAAGCACCAATGGTGTTGTTTCAAAATGTTGTTAGAGGAAAAGAACATAGATCACTACGCACGTGCAAGTCCACCTTCATAACAATTGTCAATTCGAACAGAGTACTTGGAGACCTGAGCAAACTAATTTTGTCAACAACAAAGGTTGTTTCATAGTTCACAAAATATAAATTCTGTTCCTTTGTTTATTGTCCTCCTAAATTCTGCTCCTTTATTTATTGTACTCCTAGCATTTTCTATTACAATATCTAAGACTAAAAATACACTGGAACATGAACTAGGTAAAAGGAATGCTGACGATATCAAACATTCATGTAGAACCTTTTGTAACAATTTGCAACAATTGCTCTCTTCCACCAGATACATTAAGAACAGTTTCCGTAGATCAACTTAATTGTTCCACATGTAAAGAGTTAACCACGTATCGACGTTGTCTACAATTGCACTGCATTATCCAAATAGAGGCAAATGTTCAGTACAAGTGTATTCTGAAAAACGGTTTGCTACTAGAGCTTTGTCCATCTTTAACAGATCTGACATATGAAAAATATCTAGAAGACGTTGCTGATGTCACATACTCCTATGAGACTTCCCCGTACAAAGTAGTTTTCTGTTGGATAGTTCAGATGCCATTTTGCGCACAGAATAATTCAATTTCAGTATCAAAGAGGATTAATCTCTTCTGTCATCTCATGCATCTACCTGCCATGGTGCTCCTCTTCTATTTAGTTATTATGAATTAGAAGATTCACACTTAAATAAATATGTAGCTAAGATGTTTGTCACAAAGTAATCTCTATTCTGTTTTGGTTAATCTGTGAATTGACATATACTATTGAGGTTTTATATTCCTGTATTTTTATTCCAGTTTTGTGCTTGCCTGTGATTATGGATTAGATAAATGGTGCTTGAATCCATTGCAATTAAGGTTTTAAACTAGTTGTTGTTTAGTTGTGTTTCTCTTCATGCCAATAATTATCTAGTTGGTTTTCCCTCAGATTTTTTCTGAAAATGTTGAGAATTTTGATCTGACAAGATCTATATTACTATACTATTTCCTGATGCTAAGAATGCCAATGTATTAACAAATCTAACATATGAAAAATATCTAGAAGACGTTGCTGATGTCACATACAACCTACGAGACTTCCACATGCGAAGCAGTTTTCTGCTGGATAGTTCAGATGTCATTTTGCGCATAGAATAATTCAATTTCAGTATCAAAGAGGATTAATCTCTTCTGTCATCTCATGCATCTACCTGCCATGGTGATCCTCTTCTGTTGTTGCTTTTTCATGAAATTTGTTCAAATTGCACTACCTCGACATCCAGTTAAAGCCAAAATTAGGCGATTCACACTTAAAGAAATATGTAGCTAAGATGTTTGTCACAAATTCATCTCTATTCTATTTGGTTAATCTGAATTAGATGATTCACACTTAAAGAAATATGTAGCTAAGATGTTTGTCACAAAGTAATCTCTATTCTGTTTTGGTTAATTTGTGAATTGGCATATACTATTGAGGTTCTTGTATTTTTATTTCAATTTTGTGCTTGCTTGTGATTATGGATTAGATTAATGATGCTTGAATCCACTACAATTAAGGTTTTAAATTAGTTGCTGTTTAGTTGTGTTTCTCTTCATGCCAATAATTATCTAGTTGGTTTTCCCTAAGATTGTTTCTGAAAATGTTGAGAATTTTGCAATCGCCATCCTAAGGTCAAATGGGCCTAGAGGACTGATCTATTGTGTTATCTGCTTTCAACTGCAATAACTTGAAGAGATTGCCCATGGGGTTATAAAATCTCAACTGTGATGGATAATTGCTTTAGTGCTCCTCTTGCTCAAACTTTGGGAAGAGGATGCCCAACTGGTTTTAATTTTTGATTTTCCAATTGAATCTTGATTAGCATTAGTACACGATTCAATTGGATTGGACACTCTGAAAATAATGTTTAGAAAAAAGCATGTTTCAAATATTTCACAAGGTATTCAGTCTGATCAGACCATTTGTACACACACATTTTGATGGAATGTTCTATGTGTTTGAATTATGGAATGGTTCTTTTCTTACATTGTACATATGTCATATAAAGTGTTTGGTATGCTCACTATGCATATTAATCTCAGTCCATTACACTGCAAGATGACTCAGTGTGCACTCCAAATATGATCTCGGATTGCCTTCAAAACAAGCCGAGTTTGTCAAAACTAAGCAATTTTTCCATGTTTAGAAAAAACATGTTTCAAATATTTCACAATGTATTCGGTCTGATCAGACCATTTGTATGTTCACATTTTGATGGAACGTTCATGTGTTTGAATTATGGAATGGCTGAACCATTCTCTAAATATATCTTTTTTCACATTGTACATATGTCATATAAAGTGTTTGGTATGCACACTGTGCATATTAATCTCAGTTGATTACACTGCAAGAGGACTCGGTGTGCACTCAAAATATGCTCTCGACTTGCCTTCAAAACAAGTTGAGTCTGTCAAAACTAAGCAAATTTTCCAAGATTTGGTGATTACTTAGTGGGTGTACTTAGTGAGTTCATATGAGAAGCTTGGAATATCTATTAAAAAAAAATCAATATTTATTACTTGGTGGGTGTACTTAGTGAGTCCATATGAGAAGCTTGGAACATCTATTTAAAAAAAATTCAATATTTATGGAATTTTTAGAATTTTGAGTTTATTTTGTGAAGTTTTCTGAAGCTGAGCTGTAATTCCACTCCTTGGTTTTTCCATGTCATTATTCAGTCCAAGGTGTGTAACTTTGGTTTATTATCAAATAAGGTTAGATGATCCTACCATATAGCTAAATGCACCTGTCTTCAATCTGTTTGGGTGAGGGAGTGCCTAGATGTCGTAACAAAATTTTTATTCAATGTTTCAAATGCCAGATGACCTGCAAATTAGGAGCGTTTTTGATCTAGGAAGTGTTTCTCATGCTTGATAGACCATTGAAATTTGGAGCCCTGTATCAACATATGTAGCTTAAGAGCATGGGTTTGGCATGGAGAATCGTATTTTTCTGTCAACTATTTCCTTGGGAGTGCAAAAGAATCCTATCTACTTATGTGGAAGGAGCAACATGCAATCCAAAAGTTGTACTGAATCTTAGGAAGTTGCTTGAGAGATAGGGAACCATTATGGTCATATATTATGTTGGCTGAAAGCATCTGTCATTGTGTTTTTACTTTTCAAGTTTAATTAAATTTATTTTTTATTTGTTTAATTATAAATTAAATATTTTATGACTAGAGGAATCAGGAAGTAGGCTGGTTTTGTACTTGTGTGACACGGGGTCAATTCTGATTGCTACCACCTCTAGGTACCTGCATATGCCCCTTCTGTAGACACAGATAAATCTCTCGGGGTGTGGGGGATGTTTAAACCTCGAAATTCTCGGTACATAACACTTCATTATCATGGCAATTGCCAACTGAGCTGCACCTTGGGTAATTGATAATTGTTTGTTCTCAAATGATTAATTATTGATGTTTATAACCGTATCATTTTTAATTTGGGGACTTCTTTAATTCTTTATATGTTTTTTTGTAATATGTATTTGATAAATCTTTCAATCTTGAATTTAAAAATCTGCAGCAACTGCATCCTGTCTACGCATGCACCCACTTCTGTAGCCCTGTTTTAGTAACCATGCCATCAAGTTAAAGCCAGAATTATACGATTCACACTTAAAGAAATCCATCCCGAGGTCAAATGGGCCTAGAGGACTGACAAGATCTATATTACTATACTACTGCCTGATGCTAAGAATGCCAATGTAAAACTTGAACCTCAAGGAAAAATAACCTTTTCAGCGACCGATGGATCCCGAGATACTCCATTTGAACTAAACTTGGAACTTAAGTCTTGGCGGAACCCTGAAAAATTCGCACTAAATCCAAAAGAAGAGTGGAAGCCATCCAATCAACAAATCGACAGATCTGCGGTCATCGCGTGGTTAAAAATCATGAAGGTTAATCCAAAATTGTACGCGATATTTTATTAAACTGGGTTGATATCTCAGTTAATCTGGGCCATCCGATTAAAGGAGGTAGATTCGACGAATATCGCGTGGAAAAATGCACGTACATTAATTTCATTTTCGGGTCCGATGAGTTATCAAATGTGGTTTAATTCAGTTGGGTTCCGAATCAATAGAATCTGTTCATTGTGAAGGGTGCGATCCAATGATGGTCGCATGGCAAATGTAGGAATTTATAGGGTAAGTTCCTCACACAAAATACCAAAGGACACCGCTCACAAACAAATCACAGATCAATACCCCAATATTTTTGACGTGGTTATAACCTTCAAAGAGGGAAATAGTCCATGAATTGAGGCAATGCGACCACTTCAGACAACTTATTAATAAAAGAATGAAAATTTACATAAGCTTCTCTCATGAACGGTTACCCTACAAATGAACCTCCATGCTCTTTAAATAGAGATCATGGACCAATCGGGTGTTAAGCCATAGATCAAGTGTCGGTAATACCGAGGAGAGAATGAACCATTGGATCACTATACATCTTGACAGTTGGATTGTAAGTTAGAAAAGTACATAGTAAAGAAACACACTTTACCTAACTCTACACTAGACCAAGTTATACTTAACTATTTCCTATGTGTCGAATATCCTAACATCCCCCCTTAAGAACAACTTGGGATAGGATTGAAGGATGTACAAATACGACACAATAGGAGAAGGAAGGAGGCATTAGAGCTTATCCCCCCTTAGTGACAACTTCCTGAACTCCAACCATAAATTGAAGTTTAGTAAACTTCGCCTCTGTGAGAGCCTTTGTAAAGATGTTTGCAACTTGATCATCTGTTGAACAATATTGCACTTCAAGAATATGGTTGTGAATGAGCATTCTGATGAAGTGCATGTGCATTTCAATGTGTTTGTTGCGTTGATGTTGGACTGGATCTTTGCATAGTTGAATGGCACTTTTATTATCAAACCAAAGTGTAGTTGGATGTTGCTGCTGAAAGCCAAACTCTAACAGGATCTGACGAAGCCCCAAGGATTCCTTACTAGCTTCTATGACACCACGATACTCTGCTTGTACTGAAGAAAGAGAAATGACACTTTGTTTCTTGCAAGCCCATGTAATAGGTCCTGAACCAAGAGTGAACACATAATCTGCATTAGACTTCTGATCATCAGGGTCACCAGCCCAATCAGAATCAGTGAAACCAACCAATAGAGGAGATGCTTCTTCACTGTAATGAAGCCCAAACTGAACTGTACCTCGAACATAGTGAAGTATTCTTTTAGCTGCTTTCCAATGAATTTCATGTTGGTTTTTCATAAACCAAGCAATAAGGCCAACAACAAAGGAAAGGTCAAAACAAGTATGGGTCAGATACAAAAGTTTTCCTACAAGTTGCGAGTATAAGGTAGCATCAACTTCAGGGAAAGTATAAGTGACTGAAAATTTGGCTCTAGACTGACAGGGAGAAGGGGCTGGCTTACAGTCTTCCATGTGAAAATGGCATAGAAGATCACATGCATACTTGGAATGGGAAAGGGAAATATCTTCCTTGGATTGCAAGACTTGAAGACCAAGAAAATAATGCAAGTGTCCTAAGTCTGTCATTTCAAACTTCTTTTTAAGGTTGGACTTCACATGGTTTATAAGGCTGGGATCACTACCAGTAAGGATAAGATCATCAACATAAAGAACAAGAATGATAAGAGATGGCCCACTTTCTTGGTGTAGACAGTATTGTCAGAATGACACCTAGAAAATCCAGTTTCTAAAAGAAAGCTATCCATTTTAGCATACCAAGCCTGAGGGGCTTGCTTGAGACATAAAGGGATTTATTAAGCCGACATACAAGGCTGGGGTCTATTTGTATAAAGCCAATAGGTTGTTCCAGATAGATTTCTTCATGCAAGTTCCCATGCAAGAAGGCAGATTTAACATCCATCTGATGGACTTCACATTTGAAAGAGGCAGTAAGGGAAAGAAAAAGGCGGATAGAGTTCATTTTGGCAACATGGGAGAAGGTTTCAATATAGTCAATGCCTTCAACAAGACGAGCTTTATGTTTATCAACTTTTCCATCTGGTCCATACTTGGTTCTGTAAACCCATTTGCATCTAACAAGTTTTCGTCCCTTTGGAAGGGGAACAAGATCCCATGTATCATTTGCCAATAATGGACGATATTCTTCATTCATAAATGCGTCCCAATCTGGATGGCCTGAAGCTTCTGCAAAGGTGTCAAGATCATAATGAGCTGAAGCTTGAGTCAGTAAAGAATAGGCTCTATCAAACTGAGAATGTGTACATCGCTGATCTGTAGGATCATTGGCAAGAGCACCTATTGCATCCTGAGTAGCAAAAACCCATTTTGGAAGCTGAAGAGCTGAAGGAGTATCCTAAGAAGGTGGGGGAGGATTGTCATCCTTGTTGTCATCATCAGAAGAAGAAATATTTTCAAAAGTAGAATGGATAGAGAGAGGTGTCACATCCGCCGAACTAGGCTCGTATGCTGATATATTTTCAGAAAATTTTACATCTCTTCTAATGATAAATTTTTTGGACTTAAGTGGAATAAGTCTGTATCCTTTGACATCTTTAGAATATCCAACAAAAATACATTTTTCACTCTTAGGTTCTAAATCTTTATGTTTCTCATCTGGAATATGGGGCCATGCTTCACTTCCAAAAACACGGAAGTGACTTACATCTGGTTTAATTGAGCTCCATGCTTCTTTTTGGAGTGATATTATTTAAAGCCTAGTAGGAGTGCGATTTATTATGCTAATTTGCACAATTAATTGCTTCTTGCCCAAAATTTAAGACTAAGTCCTTTAGATTGAAGCATACAATTAGCCATTTCCTTTAAGGTGCAATTCTTCCTTTCAGCTACACCATTTTGTTGTGGAGTATATGGAACAATATGTTGCATTTGAATTCCATTCTTAGTGCAAAATTTGATGAATTTGTTTTTAACATATTCTTTGCCATTATCAAATCTTAGCTTAAGAATTTGATGTCCAAATTGTTTTTCAACAAAGGCCTTAAAGGCCAAGAACATGTTAAATACTTCACTCTTTAGTTTTAATAAGTATACCCAAGTGCGTCTGGAGAAATCATCAATGAAAGTTAAGAAATATCCTAATAGTAAAGGTGCGCGTGGGTTAATTCAAGAATCAGAACTGAGAAGTTTATGAGCGATAGTGTTATTCTTTTCAGTTCCATGGGTAGAAGCGAAGGTTTGCCATATTACTGGATTTAGGGTAGGAAAGGCAACTCCACTGTTCCTTTCACACAATTTTTATGTTTTACAACGCCTAGAGTAGCTACAATTTGGTTAATCTCTAACTAATCCAACCCATAATGAGACCAACCCATAATGATTACAATACTTGCAATTAACTCCAAATATATTATAATGAAACAAATATTAAAGCAATTAAATATAATCTTGTCACCTTTACTATTGAATCGTGTACTAATGCTAATCAAGATTCAATTGGAAAATAAAAAATTAAAACCAGTTGGGCATCCTCTTCCCAAAGTTTGAGAAAGGGGAGCACTGAAGCAATTATCCATCACAGTTGAGATTTTATAATCCCATGGGCAAGCTCTTCAAGTTATTGCAGTCAAAAGCTGATAACACCATGCACAACTCGAGAGTAATTTAGTGAGAAATATATATCCATCAATCAATACATCTACACCAAAGACAAGATTTGATGGTAAGGATGACATCTATATGAAGGTGAAACCCACTCTTAAAACAAAACATTCCTCTCTTCTCCCATGGACTATCTCTGTTCTGCATCTTACACTAAAGGTAGGGTTTCATCCAAGATGAAATGAAGCTCTCAAATGTAATGTGCAAGAAGAGATCTAACTTCCATGGATGCTTGCCCAGAAAATGGGGGAAACTAAAAGTACCAGGGAAAAAGTAGTTTGTTTTTTATATAGATAAAAAATATTTCCACTCAATCCCCCCATTGTGTTGGTTAATGTTTTCTTCTCTGCATTACCAATATGGAAACGTTTATCAGCCCTTTCCATAGATTACCTCATCTACAGATATCAAATAACTCCTTGACACTCAGGAAAACCTACTAATAATAGGTCTCATGTTTCTCCTTATGTACCTGGACTTCTGTTTCCAAGAGGAAGAGCCATCCCATCATCTCACAACATGTCTCATTAATATGCTGTCACATTGACATGTGGCCTACTCCTAGAAAAACCACTAGGAGTTCGCAAGAATCCGCCGCCTGGGAGGTGAGGTGGAGGGGGTTAGTGAGGTTACGAGGAAGGACAAAGCAAACAACACAGAGAGGGCTAACATATCCAAGGAGGATATTCATAGGCCTATAAAGGGTTGACAATGAAGTTATAGAGGGGAAATCTTCTACACCCCCCATGCTGAAAGAGTTCACAGACTCAAGGAGTGACAAGAGAACTAAAAAAAGAATCAAATCAAGGCAATATTAGGTATTAGGAATTCGATTTTTGGGGAGTAATAAAAGAAACAGTTGGAAGGACTCTGTAAGACCCTAGTAGTTAAGTTCGAAGACCTCCATGCACAACATTCGCCTGCAGAAGTTCTGGGGCTTCGCCTACAGAAGTTCTGGGGCTTTGCCTACAGAAGTTCTGGGGCTTCGCCTGGGAGTAATGCAAATGTAAAACTTGAACCTGAAGGAAAACTAACCGTTTCAACAACCGCTAGATCCCTAGATACTCCATTTGAACTAAACTTGGAACTTAAGTCTTGTAGGAACCCTGAAAAATTCGTGCTAAATCCAAAAGAAGAGTGGAAGTCGTCCGATCGACAAATCAACAGATCTACGGTCATCGCATGGTTAAAAAGAACGAAGGTTAATACAAAATCGGACGCAATATTGGATTGGGATTAATGCCAATGTAAAACTTGAACCTGAAGGAAAACTAACCTTTTCAGCGACCGTTGGATCCCTAGATACTCCATTTGAACTAAACTTGGAACTTAAGTCTTGTAGGAACCCTGACAAATTCGTGCTAAATCCAAAAGAAGAGTGGAAGCCGTCCGATCAAAAAATCGATAGATCTACGGTCATCACGTGGTTAAAAAGCATGAAGGTTAATCCAAAAGCGGACGCGATATTTTATTAAACTGGGTTGATAGCTCAGTTAATCTAGGTCGGCCGATTAAAGGAGGCAGATCCAACGGATATCGCACGGAAAAATGCACTATGTTAATTTCATTTTCGAACCCAATGAGTTATCAAATGCAATTTAATCCAGTTGGGTTCTGGATCAATCGAATCCATTCATTGTGAAGGGCGCGATCCAACAGTGATCGCGTGGTAAAGGTGGGCGCGAGTTAGTTCAAGAATTAGACCCGAGAAGTTTATGAGCAACAATGTTATTCTTTTCGGTTTTGTGGGTAGAAGCGAAGGTTTGCCATATTACTGGATTTAGGGTAGGAAAGGCAGCTCCACTATTCCTTTCACACAATTTTTCTCTGTTTTACAACGCCCAAAGTAGCTAAAATTTCGTGAATCTCTAACTAATCCAACCCATAATGAGACCAACCCATAATGATTACAGTACTCGCAGTTAACTCGGTCAGCTCTAATTCCCTTGTTCCTTCCCCTTAAGGTAGCTTCAAGTGTTTAATACTCCAGTTGTATACCTTTTAGTTTTTCTGCTTTGAGTTTTTATGCTACCATATAGTTCTGTTCTTGTGGCCAATGCGATTTCAAACTGAACACTTACTAGATGCCACTGCTTAGGTTTTGCTTGAGCAACTACCCCACTCAATGCAGGGACTTGCTGCCTCGCAACTTTTCTTGTTTAGTATTAAATTTGTTTCATAATCAATTTCACAATTCTATGATAGTTTGAATATATATTCTACGTTTATACACAACTTAGTATACAAAATTTAACTAGCTTTATATTCATATTATTTTACCATTTTATACGTTATTTGTTATTAAATTTGTTTCATAATCAATTTCAAAATTTTATGATAGTTTGAATATATCTTTTATGTTGTACACATAGTATGTTACGAAATTCAACCCATGATCAATTTTAAAAAAATTACAATGTGAACAGTAAAACACACCCATCCCTTAAACCAATTTTTTGATATTACTAATTCACCAAAATTTCTTTGTAAAAGGTTGACAATGTTGAATATTTATCTATTTTATTCAATTAACAAAATGTTTATATATCTTATCCAAACAAATATTTATTGGATAACGCTTATATAGCTTATTTAATCAACGAGATGTTTATATATCTTATTTATATCTAACTTATCACATTTTCCTTCTAACCTATACAATTTTGTTCTATAACATAGATTGTTCATACTTGTTTTTTTATTTCACTCCCACTTTTCAACTATTTTTTTTGGATTATTTGTTTGAAGCTCATCATTATTATATTTTGTATTTATTTTATTTATTCATATAAATATTATAATATATATATATTTTATATTTATTTAGTTATCATTTAATATTATATTATATTTTATATTAAAAATAGATTTTACCAATAGATTTTGTCCAATACTAGTGTATCAATATTATTTATTTCTAGTTATTGTTAATTTTTCCACACTACTCTAGTTGTTAGAAGTATTATTTCTGATCCACACCACTCTAGTGGTTAGAGGTGCTATTCCTAGTCCTAGGTCATTAGCAGTGTTGTAGGACTACTGGAAAACACTTTGTTACTTTGTTTACTTTGTTTGCCCACTCACGTATGTCTTTGACACTAACTTAACTATACTTAAACTAAGCAAGAGTATCTACAATGTAGCCCTTATTCAACTGTGTGATTTATTTTTTACCTTTTAAAATCCAATAACTAAACCAAATGACAGGGAAAGTTAGCTATGTGGCCTTGTTTAGAGAACGTGAGTTGCAAGGCAATAAAAAAATTCTAAAGAAAACTTAACCCTAACCAAGAGCTCTCTGAAATAAAGAAATATTTGTAAAAAGAGATAACCTCGAACTTGCAGGAAATAGAGATCAAACTCACATGCGCTAGAATCTGCAACGAAGTAGTAAATCTACAATTAGTTCTCTAGAAGCAATGGAGATCGCTAAATTGAATACTAGACACGTGCAACCACTATACTATGATTAAGTGCATTGGTTGCCATGAACGTGGTCGCTTCCTTATGCTTGCACCGCCACCATTGAAGAAAGAATAAGGGTTTGAAAAAGTGTTGAGATCCTTGAAAATAAGGTCCGCCATAGAAGAAAAAACAAGGATTTGAAAAAGTGTAAAAATCGTTGAACATAAGGTGAAGATAACCCACATATCCTTCCCATTACCTCACAAAGGTGGTCGGTGGGTGGGTGCAGTCTTGAACGATTACTAAAGGGACCAATCCACCTGAACGATTATTAAAGCGACCAATCCACCTAGAAATGCAACATTATGTACAAGGCAGAAGTGTACAAGAACAAGACACATCAAACCCATGCAAAGCATCGAGCACATCACAGGCACATCCTACAGAATGAGAAAAAGAACATCAAGGAAAGAAATAATGGCTAGAAACCTTAGATGATAAATAAATGCCCCCAACAAATTTCTCCAGGCTTACCTGAAGAGGTATAACTAAAAGAACTAAATTATAAATGAATGAAGTGGAAAGGAAACATCCCATCCAAAAAGTACAAACTCTTGAAGTATCAGTAAAGGCAATAGAGACTTTGAGAGAAGCACTCAAAGGAAACATAACAACTAAATCCAACCATGATAGGGATACAACAAATCTCAGAGAAACTCTATTAGAAGACCTAGGGAATGTGTTCATAGGGAATGAGGAAAATACACTGTCATATTAATGAAATGGAAAAGGAGACAACCCAGCCAAAGCATAAACTCTCACAAATACATCAATAAAAGCAGTGTAAACTATGAGAGAGGCACTTACAGGAAATGCAACAACTAAATCCAACTCTAATACAGATGGGTAACAAAAGGATTTAGTGGAAATTCTGACACAAGGGAACCGGTAAATTAGGACACAAGCAAATAAAACACCGAGCCTCTCCAGTAAGCAATATGGCACTAAAGCAGTGTTGGGAAGAAAATAGGTATCATTATAGTTTATAAACTATTTGGAAAGAGTCCCTTTGTATATGGCGGCAATGAGAGTAATGAGCACCCAACCTCCCTTCCATCACAAGGAGCAAGAATAAATGATAAAGATATTTGAGAGAAAGACATGAAAGCATAAGGTAATCTTACTTGCTATCCTGTAATAATCATATCTAAAACTATACCATGTTGAGATTTTCTGTTTGTAATGAAATAGGCAAAAATCTCTGAAGGTGACAACAATAGAAATTCAGTTCCTAGATTAGCTCCAGGTTGTTGGGAGATGATTAATGCCTCCTATATTTGATGTGAGGGAGTTAATGAGGCTGTTAGATTCTCTATGCTATATAACAGGCAACCATTCGGATGGTTTGCTAAGAGTGTGAGAGTTTTGTGAGGATTTCATAATGTAATCTCCTATTTTGATTAATAAATTCCTGATGCCTATGTTGTGTGGACGTAGCCCAGATTGGTTGGGTGAACCACGTTAAAGCTGTGTCTTTATGTGCTTGATTTATTCTGCTGTGTGTTTATTTGATTAAGCTGTGCGTCTGGGACCAACAAGTGGTATCAAAGCCATGTTGGAGCACAGCTGAGCGCTGGTCGTGGTGTTAATTACGCTAAGGTGTGGAGGCGTTGGTGCAGAGAAGGTTCTGTGCGTGCGTGCGTATACTCAGTTCATTGTTGGCCTCCAAACATATAAACGGTGCTGTGGTGGATGGCATGATCGTGGATTAGCGCTGGTGCGTGGATGTTTGCTGCTGCGTGTAGATCGTGGATTAGCGCTGAGTAAAAGTTCTATACCTGCATGGAGACCGTCTGGTGCTGGAGCGCTGGTGAGTAGAGACTGGTCTGTTTTAATTGCTGGTCTGTTTTCATTGGCATCCATTAAAAACAAATGGACAGGGTAATGAATTTGGTTGATAGATAGTTCCATAATATACGCTGAAAGAAATCACTCAGGCTTAATATCAAAACAATGTTTTGTCACTGTCCATGTGTTGCCTATGGCTTTAAAAACTGTGATTCAGATAAAAATGAAGGAACCGTAGTCACTTTTATTTAATAAAACAGAGGGTGTGATGGAAAGTGTATCTGGTGGCCCATGAATCCACATAGAACCTTCAAGTTTAAAATTGCTGTGTTGTTAATTATTGCTGGTGCGCTGTTAATTATTGCTGGTGCGTTGGTAATCCCGTGTTAGCCGACATTTTTTTTTAAAACGCAGAGGCATAGGAATGGGCATAAGAAAAATAACGATGTCTGCTTTGTTTGTATTTTTAAAATGCTGAGACCATCTATTAAAACGCTGAGACCATTTTTTTTAAAACGCTGAGACCTTCAATAAATGTGAATTGCATTATTTGTATTTCGCATTGTTCGGGGATAGCTGTGAGGAGGTAGTGACACAACAGTGAGACAACAAGTTTACAAAGAAGTGAGACAACAGGTTTACAAATAAGTGCGCAGGTTTATATGTATGTTTTTTTATTTGTACAAGTTTACAAATAATTGCGCATATTGCAGATTTTTTGAGCCAAAAGCAGGGAATTGTTTATTTTGGCGGTGGTCTTTTGTATTGTAATTCACAGCAATTTTTTTTGTTGTTGTGTAAAAACAAAGGCATAGGCAATTTTTTTTTAGTTGCTGGTATTTAAATGTTGGTATTGGAGATTATTGTGTTTTTTGATACAAAATGGTGAAAACTCAAAGTGCCTGGTTTGAAATTGAGAAGTTTAATGGCAAGAATAATTTTGAGATCTGGAAGGTGAAAATGCATGATTTACTTGTCCAACATGGCGTGGCAAAGGCGTTGTTGGGCAAGGCCAAACAAACTTACAACATCACAGATAGTGAGTGGGCCGAGATGGATGAAAGAGCGATTAGTGCTATTCGACTGTATCTAGCTGATGATGTCCTGTTTAATATTGTGTCGGAGACAACAGCTGCTGGTTTGTGGACAAAACTGGAGAAACTGTACATGACTAAATCCTTAACCAATAGGATTCTCCTGAAGCGACAGTTGTACGGTTTGCGAATGAAGATAGGTACATCGATTGCTGATCATTTAAATGCTTTTAATACTCTTCTTGTGCAATTAAAAAGTATAGAAGTAAAAATTCCATCCGAGGATAAAGCTATTACTTTATTGTGCTCGTTTCCCGAATCATGAGATCATTTTGTTACTTCTATAAGTCTTAGTTCATCAGAAACTATTGAGTTTGATGATGTAGTTGCATCCTTATTATCGGAAGAAACAAGGAGGAAGTCGCATTCCGAAACCTCTACATTAGAAGCTATGATGGTTAGAGGTCGTTCGAAAGAAAGACGCCCCAGGAGGCCGAGCGACTCACGTTCAAAGTTGAAAGGAAAGAAGAGTAAGCTAAAGTGTTGGTTTTGTGGCAAATCAGGGCATTTAAAGAAGGACTGCTGGAAGCGACAACAACAAACTTCAAAAGTAGAGTCTTCGACAGAGAAGAAGGAGGCAAATACGACAGATACAGGTTCGACATCTGGTTCAGGTATGAGTGATGAAGTATTATTAGTTAATGTGTCAAATCATGGTCAGCGTTGGTTGTTAGATTACGGTGCATCAAACCACATGTGTATCCATAAAGAATGGTTTAAGGAATATAAATCAATTAATGATGGAGTTGTGTACATGGGTAATGATGTAACATGTAATATTGTTGGGATTGGGAGCATACAACTACAAATGTTTGATGGGACAACTAGAATATTAATTGATGTGAGGCATGTACCAGATTTAAGGAAAAACTTGATTTCATTAGGAGCACTTGATTCAAATGGGTATAAAACTGTAATTCAAGGTGGAGTAATGAAAATTTACAAAGGCATCTTACTAGTTATGAAAGCTAAGAAAGTAGGAAATCTATTTCAGTTAGAAGGAGGTACAGGGTCAGATTTTGTGTCTACTGTGTCTGAACATGACAGTAGTTCCATTCACTTATGGCATCAAAGATTGGGGCATATGAGTGAAAGAGGGTTGAAAATTTTGGCTGATCGAAATTTACTTCCAATCTAAAATCTGGAAAGTTAGATTTCTGTAAGCATTGTTTGTTTGGAAAACAAAGTAAACAAAAGTTTAAAATAGGCAAACATACTAGTAAAGGCATACTTGATTATAT
>APFE030090586.1:278553-308011 GCA_000404065.3 Pinus taeda
GGAATAAGAAAGAAATTTGATAGCTTGGCAAAAGTGGTAGCTTGACAAAAAGTGGTAGAGAAAACATTAATCTCTCCTACCATGACAAACATGCCAATAAAACTTGCAACATTGTTTGTAGGAAGTGAACATTATGTTTCTTTTTTCCAAACATGTATGTTAGTATATTATAGTTTAATGAATATGTTTTATTATTATCATATATGGTTTCATACTTTAACAAAACATTCCCCAAGACTTCACAATGTTTTATTATTCTGTGAAAGATTTTCCAAGATCTTACAAGATTTTATAATTCAATGAAAGATTATTGGCGAATCTTTCATTGAATTATAAAATCCTTGTAAGATCTTGGAAATCTTTCACTGAAATAATTAAAACATTGTGTGAAGTCTTGGGGATGTTTTGTTAAAGTATGAAACCATATATGATAATAATAAAACATTATTCATTAACTATATATAACACATACATGTTTGGAAAAAAGAAATCCATAATTTTCACTTCCTACAATATATATATTATTATATATATAATATTAGTGATATAATCGCCTCCCTTTTTTCCTATGTATCATGGGGATTCGCCCATTTATTATACATATAAATTTGGGGTGGTTCTTAAAATTTTCCTTGTTGTGGAAGGATAGGAACAATAAAACTTCCATATTTATAGTTGTAAGTGGTAGACTTCCTTGTTACCATAATTTTGCTTTCAACTTTTCTTGCCACCCTGAATGCCTTCCCCAATGAATCAGGTTCCCAAAGATGAACCTCGTGATAGATGTTATCTTTTAAATTCCCTATGAAGACATTAATCCTAAGCTCCTTTAGAATATAATTTACCCTGATATTCAATTATTAGAATTCCTCAATGTGCTCTATCATTGAACCATTTTTTTGATATTTATCAATTGGCTAAAGAAGGTGTTGTTCTTTGTATCCTCGTAATGTGCTATTATTTCCTCTGTAAAAATTAACCAAGTGACAAGAATTTACGAGAACAAAGTCATCGATACCATACAAGTTGATTTGGTTCTAAATATAAAGATGCAATGAGTACCTTTTGTGTTTATTACACATTATGGAGATTAAAATATTGCTCCATCTATAGTATCCATGTTACGCAATCCTTGCCATCAAACTTCTTCATATCGATCTTTGGAATATGGTGGATTTTCAATACAAAGTTAGAGTCTCTGAAATCAGATTAACATTCTTTTTGTTCTCATCATGAGTTTCATTTAATGCCTTTCATCATTAGGAAACATTTCTTGTAGCAACTTTGTCAAACCTTCCATCTTAGCTTCCACGTGCGCTTTTAATCCATCCTTCAAACATTCGATGTCTACTTATAATTCATCCTTCAAAGCTTCCATGTATAATTTTAAACCATTCTTCAAACCATCCATCTTAGATTCTATTGCACTTTTGGTTACTCTTTGCGAGAGTGAAACTTGTTGCACTTGGTCTCGTAATTTTGATATATCATATTGCATTTCTTCCTATTTTTCATGCGTCATGGTAGAGATTTTTTTATTTTTATTTATTTTATTTTATTTATTATTTTATTTATTTATTATTTATTTTTATTTATTTATTTTTTTTCGAAGAAAAAGCGAACTTTTTATTGAAGAGATAAAAAGTTACATTGCATATGCATAGCGTTCCTTTGCTGTTATGGAGCAGTCCATAATGCTGCTGTGAAACAAAAATTGTCCTTTTACTAAGGACCACCTGTCCATAAGCTTGCAAAATTGTTCTAACCAAAAGCTAAAGCTTTTCCAGCTATAGTTTTTAAGAGCATCTCCCTAAAGAGGTTATACAAACAGTCAAAAGAAAAACAGGTCTCATTAGAAGAGGAAAACAACCTTTACATCAAAAAGTATTTGCTGTAAAGTTTTATGTTTTATGATTACATTCCCCTGAATTCCAAAAGAAAGACAAAAACATAGCATTCTGAACCCATTTATCTAAATATAGGGGGGAATCTTTGACACACGGATCTGCCCATGCTCTTCTTCTACGATTTTCTAGCTGCCCAGATTCTCCGGCAGACCTTCCTTAGATAGCTTATCTGCTGTATCATTGCGGTCCCTGTATATGTGAGATAGCGAGAAGCTGTTAAAAGAAGTTTTTAGAACCTGAATATCATCAATCAAAGAAATTAAAATATGATTTCTGCATATGCTTTGACCATTAACCCAGTTAATGACATTTAAAGAATCTCCGAAGATCTGAATCGTGAAAATGTTCCTTTGGATGAGCCAACAAAGAAGGAGTTTTAAGGCCGATAGCTCTGCATAGTTGCTCGATCCGGAACCTAGACCAACAGAGGCTTTATAAGTCTGATGAGTATTTGTGTGAAAAACTATTCCTGCACTTGCCCTATTGTTTTGAGAGGCCCCGTCAAAATATGCCCAGGGAATGCCTTCTTGAATTTGTTCTACCCTATTTTGTCTTGGAGCTTTGTTCTTCTCTAGTTCAGGGATATTTGAGTAGATCATAATACTTTGTATTGCTATAGTTGTTTCCTGGGATTCCTTATCTTGAAAAATGCTCCGATTTCATGCGATCCATACCCCCCAACAGATTATAAGAGGTAAGTTTTGCATGTTGCCTTCCAGATAATTTTGCCACCATTTGTCCCAGGCTTCGTTAAGATTCCTTCCTACCCAATCTATCTTCTTATTCATCAGTTTTTTTTGCCTCTGCCCACACATTTTTGGCTACCGGACAAGAAAGAAATAAGTGGTTGATAGTTTCAAAATCCGTTCTACATAAAGTACATCGTCCCGGACCTTGCAAATATCTGGCTTGTAGAATATCCCATGTAGGTATTTTCCTTTTTAAAATGCACCAAAAGAAGAGCCTGGCTTTCGCTGGGCATTTTAGTTTCCATAAGTTCCTAGCCCACCATTCAGGCTCTTCCCATCCTTTTCTTGACATGATGAATTTATATCCATTTCGTGGTGAGTACTCTCCTGTGTCTGCATGAGCCCAAACCAGCTGATCCGATTCATCTTTTATTCTGACATTTGTTCTGGATAGTTCTTGGATATATGCATTCCATTCGTTCCACCAAGGGGCCTCTAAGTCCAAATCTTCACCTGATTTCCAAGCTTGTCCCCATATTGAAGAGTGCCCAACTTTCTTCACCTAGTTTAGGGAGAAAATACCTTTTGATTCTAACTATCCAATTAGTCCAGGGGATAGGGCATAATATTCATTGCAGCCGACCCAGGGGTCTTTTCCTAACTTCAAATTTCTCCCATTCCCTATTTTCCATGCCAACCCTTGTTCAACCACTTTGAAGGATTCCACCATTGCTTTCCATACCACCGAGACATTCTTCTTTTTCTTGTTTTGACTCCTAATCCAGTCTTCTAATGGGATCAGATCTATATATTTTCTCCTTACCACAATTGTCTATAAGTTTTCCAACTTTATGAGCCTCCAGCCTGATTTCGCTGCCAGCGATAGACTGAAGTCGTAAAGGTTTTTTATTCCCCATCCTCCCCATTCTTTTGGTCTTGCCACTTTATCCCAGGCAACCCATGGGAGAACAGAATCTTCCTTCGAGCCTGCCCAGAGAAACCTACTACATATTCTTTTTATTTTCTCTAGTATCCCTTTTGGTACCCAAGTTAAATCTGCCCAGTAAACCGACATGGCTAAAAGCACCGCTTTGATTAGGGTCAATCTCCCTGCTCTGGACAACCATTTGTAGCTCCAATGCACAATTCTGGATTCTATTTTGGCTATCAACCAGTTCCAGTCTTCTTTCCTGTATGCATTAGGCTTCAGCCAAAAGCCTAAGTACTTAAAAGACACATCCATATTACATATATCAAAAGGAAAAGATGAAAGGATCTGTGCTTTCTCTTGTCTGTTTAGACCTTCCTGAATTATCTGAGATTTTTTGTTATTTATGCACATTCCTGTTTCTTTCAAGAAAAGGTCAAAGATGAGTTTTAATTCCTTTATTTCATTGGAGGTTCCATTTGAGAATACCAAAATATCGTCAACAAAAAGAAGGTGGGATATGAACATATTTACCGCCACTTATATCCCTTTTACCTTGCCTTCCCTTTTGGCCTTTTTAATCAACTGGCTTAGTCCTTCAGCAGCTAATAGGAAAAGCAAGGGTGACAAGGGGCATCCTTGCCTCAAGCCTCTCTGTCCTTTGAAAAAAGAAGTGGCTGCCCAGTTTATGAGGACCGCATAGCTGACATTTGAAAAGCAACCCATGATCCAACTGATAAAATCAACTTTGAAGCCTAAATGGGTTAAAAGCAACCTGAGATAATTCCAGTTAATTCTGTCATATGCTTTTGATAAGTCAATTTTTACTACACCTCCCTTCATGTTCTTCTACTTAACACTGTGTAAGGTCTCCTGCGCCACGCCTATAACTTCATGTATCTGTCGCCCATTTAGGAACCCAAATTGTTCACTGGATATGCATCTTGCCAAGATCGGCTTTATGCGGATCGCAATCACTTTGGCAATAATCTTGTAAATACTATTGCATAGTGAAATGGGCCTGAAGTCTTCAAATGTTTCAGGGTTTTCCTTTTTAGGGATGAGGGCTATAAAAGTTGCATTAAACGGACTGTATACCTCTCCCTTTCTTATGGATTCATCAACCACCTTAGTTATCTTAGAACCTATCAAATCGAAAAAATGTTGGAAAAGCTCAATGGTCCACCCATCTGGACCTGGGCTTTTGTCTTTGGCCATTGATTTGATGACATAGCTCACTTCTTCCTGAGTGACTTCGCTCATTAGTTCCTCTGCTTCTTCCTCTTCTACATACCGAGAAAAACATTGAGCGGTCTTGATTATTTCAGCGATTGTGATCTCTCCTTGGTCTGTATACAGGCTTTGGAAGTGCCTTTGCCCAAGTGCTGAAAGGGACTCAAAAGTCTTTATCTCCCTACCCTCTTCATTCTTGAGGTTCTAGATAGTGTTTACAGATTTCCTTCCTTTTGCATAGTTATGGAAGAATTTTGTGTTTTCATCCCCTGACTTAAGCCAAATCGCTCTGCTCTTTAGCCTCCATTCCTCATCTCTTGCCAAAAGTATTTGGGATTGGCGTTTTTCCAGGGAAAGGATCTTCTCTTTTGATTCTTGTGTTGCATAACTATCCTCTTCGGTACTTTCCAACCTTTGCAATTCCTCTGTGATCCGAGTTAAATCCTCATTCCGTTTCTGCTTCCTGTCCTTTGCCCATTCAATAGTAGCTTTCTTTAGTTTCTTTAAATTTTCCATAAACAAATATCCCTTGTCCTCGGTTATATTCCTGTTTGGGTGTTGCCATGTTTTTTTGAACAATTTTTCAAAGGATTCCTCTTGCAGCCATGTAGCATTGAACTTGAAAGGGGCTGTCGGCTTATGTGGAGGCCTGGATATTTCTAGAGAGATTGGAAAATGATCCGAGGGTCCTCCCTCTTCGACTCATTGTCTGAACAGGGACACTCTGGAGGATAACTCTTCATTTATAAGGAAACAGTCCAGTCTTTTTGCAACTCTTGCTTCTCCTACTCTTCTGTTCCTCCATGTCGGCTTGATCTTGATTGGATTTGCATCTATCAAGTTGTTAGAGATTAAATTATTGTGAGAAAAATCAGAGAGTGAGTCCTCTCTGGCTGTTGGGCCCCATGCCTCCACCCTACCAATTGAGAAATTCAGGTCTCCACCCAAAATTAGATTTTTGTCTTTCACCACCGATTTTGACAGAAATTCTGTCCAGAAGGATACTCTTCCCTGACAAGGCCCATAGATATTAATAAATGTTAAGGGGAATGCGAATTCAGGGGACTGAAAATCAATGCCCATTACGTGCTTCATGCCCCATTGATTTGTGATCTTTAATTTCCCTTCCCTGAATCCTACTGCCAGACCTCCTGAGTGTCCTACTGAGTCAATAGCTGAGAAATGCCAGCTCGGTAAAAGGGAATTCAGTGCAGCTTCTACTTCTACACCCTTCCCCAAAGTTTCCTGTAGTAAGAAGATATCCGCCTTTGATTTTATAATCATCTCCCTGAGCGCCAATTTTTTGGGTTTGCTGGCGAAACCCCTACAATTCCAGGATGTGAAAATCATTTTAAACCATTGTCAGGGGCCTGCACTGCTCTAAGTGCCCCGGGAATTGATAGTTGTTTACCATCAGCTACATCGTGTTTTGCTTTGACTTGGGCCTCGGAAAGATTAGATTTCCTTCCTCTAGATTTCCTTTTTGGACACTGAGCAGAGGACTGACCTATTCCGCCAACAGAGTTTAAAATCTCAGGCTTGTTATCTAGGGATCTAAGATTATAGTGGCAGGAAGGAGGAGCGACTGGGGGGAGGCTCCTCATAAGGGCCATCATCACGATTCAGATCTAGGGAGGGGATAGCAGGCGAAATGATTTCAACATCATTTTCCATTTGATTTTTCAGTATGCATTCCCATAAGATCATTATTTTCAATAATACATTTATTGTTTTGTGTTTCAGAATTCAAGCAAGCATCTTTTATTTCGGAAGGAAAATATGTATTGCTTGGGTCTAAACACATACCCTTTGAGTCCTCAACTTGAGAAGGATTTTGTAATTCTGCCGCTTCCTTGCAGATCTCCTGAGTTGCTCCTTCGATCCCAGACACGATTGCAGCTTCTTCCCTACTGACCATATTGACTTGAATAGTATCCTCCGATGTTTTCCCTTCTTGCAAAGTATCCACCTCCATGGCCCCTTCTGATTGGAAAAATGAAGGTTTTGTCCTCTAGCTTGTTTGGTGTTGATTCACTAACTTCTCTATCTGAGCAGCCGTCTTCTGATATATCCTACGCCTTCTCCCTAAAGGGCATTCCTTAGCCAAGTGTCCATAGGCATGGCACCTATGGCATCTAAAAGGCAAATGTTTGTAATCCAAGACCTGTTCAAAAGCATACTCTTTATATTGAAGATTGATTTTTTTTGCTAGACCTCCACGCGGGTTTAGACTGACTAGAATCCTTGCCATTTCTTTGTTCTGGGTTTGCAAGAATGACATATCCGCTTCCAAGAATGTGCCCAACCTGTTCCCTATCGCTTTAAACACTGATTCCACCCAGAGAAAGGATGGCAGACCCGGAGCCCTAACCCACACCGGAAAAACATCTATTTTTTCATGCATCACATTGAACATTGGGCTCCATTTTTTGAAAAGAACAGGTATGCTTCCGAAAGCCCAGTTCCTTCCTACCACCCAGTCTGTCGTTGCCTTATTCTCGAAACACACCATGAATCATCCTTTGGCTAAGGCCGAAACCTGAAAGATTTTGATGAGATCTGAATTCCAGTTTTGATCTCCCCATGAATTAATATAATTGGTTGAGTATTTATACCCCCTCGCCCGACCTACCAAAGTGCATTTAGCCACCTCCAGCGCCTCTTCTATCTGCACATCCATACCCAACACTAGATTTCCTTCGAGTTCCTGTGAATTTATCGTCCTCTGTTTTTTTCTTTTCTCCCCAGTTTTCCTTGCCCCTTGGCCCTCTGCTCTTGTTTGCTGACTCTGTTCAACCCTCTCTTGTAGGTCTTGCTCGTACCCCAGAATAATGGACCTTGTCGCATAAGTTGCTGTTACTGTATCACTGGTCAAGACATTGGCTTGCTCGAGAAATCTGAGATGGATCCTGGTTCAATAACTCCGTTCCTATATGATTCTTTTGTAGATCTGAAATGTCGTCAGTTCCTGCTACCCTCCATCCTTCACCCCTGATGGGGCTTCCCAATCCTTTTGCAATAGAATCCCTGGTAACTTCCAATGCCTTCCCAGAACCCCCTGCAAACCATATTCCTAAAGACGTTCCGCTATTTACTATATCCTTAAGACCTCCTGAGAGAACTGGCCCTATAGAGAAACCCTTACCTTTGTGGCTTTGGACCCGGGGTTGAGAACCTGCATGTAGCTCAATCCCTTCCAATTTTCTTGACTGCTGCACTCCCTTGCTGCCCTGGGTATCTGCTGCTTACTATCCTTTTGCCCTTCCGTAGAAGTCGGGTCAATGGCACAACTGTCTAATGCTCCAAAATACCATTCCAGGTTTTGAGCGGTTGGATCCTTTCCCCAGACCGATAAGATGTCTTCTGGGGCTGGGTCCAGATCCACAACTTCTCTAGGATTAACCATGATTACTGGGCCGATTAACTAGAAAATGCTTAGATCAATCTTACTTTTCCAGGATCGATGCTGGGTCTGTGTCATCTCAATACACTATTCCTTTGTCTTACACTATTCCTTTGTTTTCCACAGTAAAACCTCTTACCTTCCAAAAACTCTGTTTTCCCCACGCTGTTTTACCTCCTGGGTGCTGTTGCCTTCTGTCTAGCTGCCAGCGTCTCCGTCCTCTGGTGTACAACCCTGCTTAGTCATCATTTCCTGCTGACAATGGTCTGGTGGGTGCTAGGCCCTTGGCCCAGCCCGCCCTGGGTCCAACCTGCGCTCCTCCATCCTCATAACTTCTCCTAGGAAACACTCATAGAGATTTCTGGTTGCTTATTAGGTGTTTCCATTTTCTTGCTTCAAGTCATTTTGGAATTAAACAATGATATTTATGCTTCAATATGCCACTTGAATCACTTCAAGCTGTTTTTTCAAACAAAACTTATTTCAATTTTAAAACAATACACACCTTTTTCTTGCTTTGTAGGAGCTCAATATTGAATATGTTTTATCTATGTAATTTCAGATCTCCAAGGTCTGAAATTTTATCTTGTAGTAGCCCTCTAAGTCTTCTTTCCAACCCCACAAGTTAGACCAAGATTGGATTCTTCAAGAAATAGTTATGCCCGATCTCCCATGATTACTTGATTATAGACTAGTTTAGTACAGAGAACTTGTATAGAGTACCACATGTCATTGTTTCGACCTTCGGCCCTAAAAGAAATACAAAAGAAACTAGATTACATGAAATTTCAGTCACTTTTAAAAAAATTCAAATATGATTCTCAGAGAGAAAGTTATGACGATTTTACCTAGGTCACCTGTTTGAGATTAAAGTTTAGAGCCTGCAAAAACCCTAACTTCCTTAGATCATATCTCTGAAAATATAAGGAACCAAGCTCTGATTTTTTTACATGAAGTTCACCACGATTTCAGATCCATTTTTATAAAATTTTAGCTTCTGAAGCTTCATAGAAAAAACATTATAGATAAGATACCAAGATGACCTATTTGAAGAAGTGAAACTATAGAATCCAAAGCTTTGATAGCAAATGTTATGCAACCAGCTCACAAAACAAAACAAAAGATAGATCAATGACTTAAAAAGTATCCTATTCAAGGGGGAAACCTTATTTACATTACATAAATGAACAATTCTTGCATGATACAAATGAAAATACCTCCTTTATATAAATATAGGAGTCTAAGGGGTTAAATTAACAATAATAATGTAAGGGCACACCAATAATAATAGTGAGCTTCTATGGGGCACAACAACAACAATATGGGGGGATACATGAGCACAACAATAGAAATAAGGGGGATACACTAACAATAACAATAAGGAGGCTACACTAGATTTATAGGGACCTATGAACTACTAGGACTCGGTGAATGGGAGGGAGATATTACCGAATTGGGAATGCTTATGGTCTGATTTGGTACAATAAGAAATCATGTGAAACCAAAGATGGAAGTTCATCAAAGGGAGAGGATGAAGAAATTTTTTCATTGGTTGGAAAGGGAAAGAAGGGAAAATGGAATAAATCTCAAACCAAGTTGGAATCCAACCAAAGGGGCAAGAAGAAATACTTTTCCAAAATAAAATGCTTAAATTGTCATGAATTTGGGCACTATGCTAAAAAGTGTCCACACAAAAAGTCTAGAAAGAAGAACTCAGAAGGAGCAACAGATGAAGCATTAACTTCATAGTTCGAGCTAGATTTCACCCTTATCGCATGCATGATCAACACTGTGATGGGGAGTGTGTGGTACTTGGACTCAGGTGCCTCATTCCACATGACATGGTGTAGAGAGTTTTTTAGTGACCTAGAGGATAAATATCTCCATATGCATATTGAGCTTGGGGACAATGGACAATACAATATTATTGATATTGGTACAATAACCTTTAAGAGGGATTCAAGGTCCCCTCTTCACCTCAAATATGTCATGTTTGTTCTAGGCGTAAAGAAGAAATTCATGTCTGTAGCAGTTTTGGAAGAACACGTTTATGATGTAATCTTTAGTAAAGGTAAAGCCTTTATTAGGCACATAACTATTGGACAAGTGAAGCAGATCAGGATTCATGTGAAGAACATGTACAAAATTGATGTGGAATATTTTGTTTCAATAATCAATAAGGTAGAGAAAGTGCAGAGTCGCGATGTTGGTAAGATCTGGCACATGATATTAGGCCATTTGCATCATGACTCCTTAAAAATTATGCAACAAATAACTACTAGCTTCCCTAAAGGGTCACCTAAGAAACAAGATGTTTACAAGGGTTGTACCTTGTGTAAGTATGTGAAATGCACATTCCATGATCGAGACAACAAATCACATGTAGTCTTAGAGAGAGTCCACTTTGATGTTTGTGGAACCTTCTCGATAGCCTCCTCTGCTAGACATAAGTACTATGTTATTTGTATTAATGATTTCTGAAGAAAGTGTTGGATCTTATTCATGTGGAAGAAGGATGAGACATTCTCAAAATTTGTAGAATTCAAGGCACTAGTCAAGAAAGATATTGGTTATAAAGTGAAGGCTCTCAGGAGCGACATTGGATATGAGTATGTTTCGAATGGCTTCAAGGATTTTTATGCAAAAGAAGGCTTTCGAAGAGAGATCAAAACACCCCAAAACCCACAACAGAATGGGGTAGCTGAGAGGAAGAACCGAAGCATTGTGGGAGTTGTGAGAGCTATATGGTACATGACCAAGGCATGCCACTGCATTTATGGACAGAGGCATATAACACAACAATCTACTTGCATAACTAGAGTCCTCATCAGATTCTTGGTATGATTACACCAGAGGAGGCTTTCTTGTGAAGAAAGCTAGATGTGTCTCACTTCAGAATTTTTGGATCCTGTATTTACTGTCATGTCTCCAAATATTCGAGGAAGAAAATTGAGCTGACAATAGGGTTGGGAGTTTTTGTGGGTTACAAGAAACTCCACACAATTACAGGGTATAGTTACCTTCCCTCAGAATGACAATTGTGCGAACGGATGTAAATTTTGCTGACGAGAAAGCAACACAATTCTCTTTTGAGAGGGAGCTTCAAATCCAACCAAAATATGAGCTTTTAGCTCCAAAGGAGGAGCCTCGGGAAGTTGTGCAGTAGCCACAAATGAAGGATCAAAGAGGAGGTAGAGTAGAGACATCCACTCAAGCAGGACCATCCAGAGAAGGTAGAAAAAGAACTAGGGAAGTTGATACATTGGTGCCAGATGCGAGGGAGAATGTGGGATCTCCTTCAAATTTGCACAGGAAAAGGAGGTCACATAAGAGGTACACTGGCTACATGGCTCTAATGACTGAGCTTGTAGAGACCGAGCCATCCTATTTTAAGGAAGAAATTTAGGAACCAGTTTTGGTTGTTGCAATGGTTGAAGAATATGAATCCATGATGAAGAACAATGTTTGGGAAGTGGTCCCAAGACCGATAGATAAATCAGTTGTGGGTTTGAGATGGATCTTCAAGGTTAAGTATGGAACAAATGGAAGCATAGATAAGTATCATGGTGGTCTGGTTGCAGGTGTAAGGGATAATTGTTCAAATCTTGAAATGATCTCCTCAAGCGTAGGTGGAATTTCTTCTTCTATTTCTCTTGGAGTTTCAGTCATCCGCCTCCAAACTTAGCTATTCTTCTAAAATAGTTGAATTGCTAAAATTCCCTAGAAAATAGTAGAACTTCACTTACCTGGAACCAAAATAAAACAAAGCTCCAGCTTATAATTTTTCAAGTTTGAAATCTGGATTAACCCGCGTATACTTATACTGCATGATCACCGTTGAATCGCGACCTCCACAACGGACGGTTACGATCATCCAGACTCCAATGGAATTAAGCCACCATTGAATTGCTCATCGGGTTCAAAATTTTTATTAACCACCATTCACTTTTCCACACGATATCTGTTGGATCTTGCTCCTCTAATCAGACGACCCAAATCAATTTCACTATTAACCCAGTTTGATGAAATAGCGCGTCCGGTTTTGGATTAAACCTCAACGGTGAATTTCACATGACTACTGTAGATATAGTGGTTCTGTTGATCGAACGGTTCTAGGCTTCTTCGGCTTTCCTCACAAGTTTATAAGACTTTTTCCTCCTTCTGCTATGATTTTAGCGCTTCCGCAAGATTTAGCTCTTCACTAATGAATTCAGAGTTTAGCTAATTAAAGTTCCAGGGAACACATTCGACTTAACTTAATATAGAGTGAATGAGGATTTTAAACACGAGAACACCAGAGCATACAAAACTCTAAGTTTACAAGTCAAACTAGAATTCAACAATACACTGAGATATTTCGAAGGAATTCAACCTCCATGATTTGACCTTTCATACATAAATACATAGAGAAACAGAGATATTTCAATTCTTTTATAGTCTAATTCTCCATAACCAATTCCAGCCAAATCCTCTTACAATAGTTCAAAACTTACATAATTACTTTACATCCAACAATCTGATCCTCAATCAATGGATCGAATCTATCTAATCCTAGATAATTACCTAAACTACTTGATATTCTCCTCGAGAATCTCAAATAATTCTGAACTACTTGAATTAATTACAAAATCATTCAAATACCTATATTCTAACTCAGTTCCTATCTAGAAAACTTTGTAAATTGACAGCTAAAGGATCCCACTCCTTTGCTTGTAATTTTTTTTTGGATTTCTGGAATAAAATGAAGCCTTTGTGTTTAAGCCTCATGCTCCTGCATTAGACTCATGAGGACAAAATTCTTCATGGGCTCCTGTCCATGAGCTCTTCTACAGAACGACCCAACTTCTGTAGCATGGTTTCTGTCACCCAAGTAGCATAAGCAATTGGTTGATATTTCCACTTGACCAAGTATTGAAAATACTCCTGTCCCCTTGTTTTATTAAACACTCTTTTATCCAATATCTTCTCTGGTCGCAATGCCTTCACTATAGGTAACTGTTTTACCTAATCCACCTCTTGTTCTTCCTTGTCTTCTACTGTGTCATCTTCCTGTCCCTTTTCATACCTGTACAAATTAGCAACATTGAAAATTGGAGATATTCCAATACCAGGGGGTAACTCAATTTCATATGCATTTGTAGAAATTTTCCTTAAAACTCTGCATGGTCCAATCTTCTTTAATTTTAATTTGTTATACTCCCTTTTTGGAAATCTTTCTTTCCTTAGGTGTGCCAAAACCAAATCTCCAACCTCAAAATTTACTTCCCTCTTCTTCAAATCTGCTCTGTTCTTGTACTTTGTGTTGCTGTCTTGTAGCTGTTATTTTACCTGTTCATGAACTGCTTGAATCTCTGAAGCAAAATTTTCTCCTATAGCACTCCTCATTTCAGCTTTACCCAAATCTCTCAATTCAAACACTCCTCTTGGGTGCATTCCATAAACTATATGGAATGGACTCTTCCCTATACTCCTGTTAGGAGAATCATTATAAGCATATTCAACCTGTGCCAAAACTTGATCCCACTGTTTTGGATGTTCACCTGCAAGGCTTCTCAGAAGATTACCCAAACTTCTGTTCACAACTTCAGTCTACCCATCAACCTGAGGATGTTATGCAGAACTGAAACTCACTTTAGTGCCAAGCTTCTTCCACAAAGCCCTCCAGAAATGACCAACAAATCTGTTATCTTTGTCTGAAAAAATGCTCTTAGGTAACCCATGCAACCTTACAATTTCCTTAAAAAACAAGTTAGCAACATGAGTAACATCACTGGTTTTATAACATGGAATAAAATGTGCCATTTTTTAAAATCTGTCAACTACTACATAAATTGAATCATGTCCCCTTTGAGTTTTTGGCAAACCCAAAACAAAGTCCATAATTACCATATCCCAAGGTCTATCTGGAATAGGTAATCGAACACACAAACCTGTGTTTTGGCTCCTTCCTTTTGCACACTGACAGACTTTACAATTATTCACATACTTTTCTACTTCAACTCTCATCTTTGGCCATAAAAAAACCAGTTCAACTGCTCATAAGTCTTGTCTGCACCAAAATGTCCTCCAAGTCCACCACTATGTTTCTCCTTGATCAAATTTTCCCTCTTAGAACGATTTGGTATGCACAACTGATTTCTTTTAAACAACAATCCTTCTTGCATGAAATAATCCAACCACTTACTTCTGCCTAACAAAATAGGATTTCTACAAGATTCAAATGCCTCTTTAAAATCTAGACCCTTCTCATATAATTCCTTAAAAAAATCAAAACCCAACACTTGAATTTGACTTTCTTGCACCAAAATGATTTTTCTATTTAAGGCATCTGCTACTCTGTTTGATTGACTAGTTATGTGTTTTAACACAAAATTAAAACTTTGAGGGTATTCTACCCATTTTTCATGCTTCTGGTTAAGCTTTTGCTGTTGCATAATGTACTATAATTCATGGTTATCTGAATACAGTATGAACTCCTTAGACATCAAGTAATGTCTCCACTTCTTCAAAGACTTCACCACTACATAAAAGTCCTTGTCATAAGAAGAATATTTCTTCTTTGACTCATTCATCTTTTCACTAAAATAAGTTACAGGTCCGTCCTCCTGACTTAAAACAACTCCAATGGCTTCTCCACTGGCATCACAATTCACTTGAAAATGTTTATTAAAATTGGGTAAAATCAAAATAGGTTTCTCAGTAATCTTTACCTTCAACAACTGGAAGTTATTTTCTGCTTCAACAGTCCATTTAAATGGATGCATGTCCTTCTTCATAGTGTCAATAATTGAAGCATTGATCTTACTAAAATTCCTTATGAATTTCCTATAAAAGCTAGCAAGACCATGAAAACTTCTTACCTCAAAGACACTTTTTGGTGAAGGCCACTCCATGATTGCCTTGATCTTCTCAGGATCCATCTTTAACCCATCAGCATAAACAACAAAACCCAAATACTCCAACTCCTCCTTCATGAATGAAAATTTCTTTAAATTTAACAGTAACTTCTCTTACTGTAGCCTCCGTAAGACATAATTCAGATGTCTCATATGTTCTTTTTTTGATCTGCTATAAACTAATATATCGTCTAGATATACTATTACAAATTTACCTATAAATTCTTTCAAAACTTCATTCATGAGTCTCATAAATGTATTGGGAGCATTTGACAAACCAAAAGGCATTACCATCCATTCATACAATCCTTCATTTGTTTTAAAATCAATTTTCCACTCATCTCCCTCTCTAATTCTGATTTGATGATAACCACTTTTTAAATCTAACTTTGTAAAATATCTTGCTCCACTCAAACAATCCATCAAATCTTCAATTCTAGGTAAAGGAAATATGTACCTGATTGTTATCTTATTGATTGCTCTTGAATCGATGCATATTCTCCAACCTCCATCTTTCTTTGGGCTCAACACTGTTGGCACTGCACAATGACTCAAACTCTGTCTAATTAGTCCCTTGTCTAACAGTTCTCGAACATGTTTCCTGATTTCTTCATTCTTTGTCGGAGTCATTTTGTAAGCTGCTTTATTGGGTAGATTTGCTCCTGGAATCAAATCTATATGATGACTGATTGTTCTAATGGGTGGTAACTCATCAAGCAAATCATTTACAATGATATCACAATAATTGTCCAGCATCTCTTGAATTTCAATTGGTAAATCAGAATCTTCAGTGGAAGCTATTATTACCTTGGGTTTGAAAACCAATGCAAAACTTACCTCATCTTCTTTCATCTGCCGCAAGTACTCCTTTCCACTTAGCAAAAGGGTCTTTGGATCAGGTTTCTTCAATGCATCCTCTTCTTCCATAGGCAACAATGTATGATTGCACCATATTTGAAAAATTTATATGTTTTCTTCTTTCCGTCATGCATAGCTCCATTTTCATATTGCCAAGGCCTTCCTAACAATATGCGACACACATCCATAGGCATCACATCACACATAATTTTGTCTCTGTATTTTCCCAACTGCAACTCCACTTCACACTGCTCATTCACTATCAACTGATAGCCCTTTTGAAGCCATGACACCTTGTAAGGTGTTGGGTGTTTCTTTGTCTTCAATTTCAATTTCTCCACCACTTCCGTGGAGACAAAATTATCTATACTACCACTATCAATTATCATCTTACAACACTTCCCTTGAACCTTGCACACAGTCCTGAATAAGATTTTTCTCTGTGCTGGTTCAACAATCTCCTTAGATGGCTTTAGTAAAACTTTTTTAACTACCAAAGACTCTCCTTTCTCTCATACATTTTCTTCTTCTTTTACCTTTGTTGCTTCCTCTTCAGTATTAGCAACAATTGCATTCCTCTGATTCATTCCTAAGTTTTCTGGGCACTCATAGGCTCTGTGTCCCAACTTATTACATCTGTAACATCTGACTTCTCTTCCTTTGCCTCTGCCTCCTCTTCCTCTAGAAAAACTCCATATGCCAATTGCATCACCTCCTGTCTGTGTGTGCTGACTTAAGCTGCTGCTAGATCCATCTCTATGTGTTGTAGACTTTCCTCTACCACCTTGAGTTCCCCTTCATTGGAAAGTACCTCTATTTCTGGCAGACTTCTTCCTCATGAGTTTTTCTTCAGTATTCAATACTATCTGATAAGCCTTTTCTATTGTTTTAGGAGACAGTACACTTATCTCATCTTGGATCTCCATTATGAGACCATTCACATATCTTGCAACCTCCTCATCTGTATCTTGGATTTGTCCTGCTCTTATACTCACTTTGTAGAATTCCTCTGTGTATTCCTTTACTGTCATAGACCTCTATCTAAGATTTTGTGTCTGTCTAAATAATGTTTACTGATAATCACTTGGCAAAAACTTACTTTTCAGCTTTGCCACCATTCTGTTCCAATTCTTAATTGGTTGTTTACCAAGTCTTCTTCTTTTTGCTTACACTTCATCACACCAAAGTGCTGCATGTCCTTTCAGTTTTGTGACAACAAACTTCAACTTCTTTCTTTCTTCTGTTTCTTCATAGTCAAATAATTTCTCCATGTCATTAATCCAGTCTATCAATTCTTCAGGGCTTAAGCTTCCTGTATAGATTGAAATTTCAAGTCTCGGCTTAAATGTGGATCTTAATACTAACTTAAAGAATCTCATTTCAGGAGTTACATCTGCAGGTTCCTCATCTTCTGCAGCTCCAACTTTAGATTCACTGACATCTCCGACATCTGCATCTCTTCCCATTTCCATTTCTTCCAATCTAGCTTGCATCTGTTGCATAGCTTCCAACACTTCAACATTTGCAACTAGTCTTCCTCTTCTTCGACCACCACCTCTTCCTCCAACTCTGAAAGTCATGTTGGATTTCTTTTTTTGATCGTTGAGATCCTATTCGGTGTCAGTAGGCTGCTTTAATACCACAAATGGTGGTCTGGTTACAGGTGTAAGGGATAATCGTTCAAATCCTGAAACGATCTCCTCAAGTGTAGGTGGAAGTTCTTCTTCTATTTCTCTTGGAAGTCATCCGCCTCCAAACTTAGCTATTCTTCTAAAATGGCCAAATTGCTAAAATTCCTTGGAAAATAGCAGAACTTCACTTACCCGGAACCGAAAGAAAACAAAGCTCCAGCTTATAATTTCCCGGGTACGAAATCTAGATTAACCCATGTATACTTTTACCGTTGGATCGCGGCCTCCACAGATAGTTACGATCATCCTGACTTCAATGGAATTAAGCCACAATTGGATTGCTCATCAGGTTCGAAAATTTTATTAACCACCATTCACTTTTCCACGCGATATCCGTTGGATCTCGCTCCTCTAATCGGACGGCCCAAATCAACTACACTATTAACCCAGTTTGATGAAATACCACGTTTGGTTTTGGATTAAACCTCTACGTTGAATTTCACACAACTACCGTAGATCTAACAGTTCTGTCGATTAGACGGCTATAGGCTTCTTTGGATTTCCTCACAAGTTTATCAGACTTTTTCCTCCTTCTGTTATGATTTTAGCGCTTCTGCTAGATTTAGCTCTTCACTAATGAATTGAGAGTTTAGATAATTAAAGTTCCAAGGGTCGAAACACATTCGACTTAACTTAATACACAGTGAATGCGGACTTTAAATACGAGAACACCAGATCATACAAAACTCTAAGTTTACAGGCCAAACTGGAATTCAACAATACACAGAGATATTTCGAAGGAATTAAACCTCCAAGATTTATCCTTTCATGCATAAATACACAGAGATATAGATATATTTCAATTTTTTTACAGTCTAATTCTCCATAACCAAGTCTAGGCAAATCCTCTTACAATAATTCAAAACTTACATAAATACTTTACATCCAACAATCTGATCCTCAATCAATAAATTGAATCTATCTAATCCTAGATAAACACGTAAAATGCTTGATATTCTCTTTGATAATTTCAACTATGTTTGAACTACTTGAATTAATTACAAAATCATTCAAATACCTATATTCTAGCTCAATTCCTATCTAGAAAACTTTGTAAATTGACAGCTAAAGGATCCCACTCCTTTGCTTGTAATTTTTTTTTGAATTTTTGGAATAAAATGAAGCCTTTTGTATTTAAGCCTCATGCTCCTGCATCATATAAGGGCAAAGGATTATCTCAAGTCGAGAGAATTGACTATGAGGAAACATTTTCTCCCGTACAAAGGTATTCATCCATTAGATCAATTCTTGCACTGGATGCATAGATGGCATGGAAGATCCACCAGATGGATGTAAAAACAAAATTTATCAATGGTGTTATTAAGGAGGAAGTGTACATAGAGTAGTTAGAAGGTTTTGAGGCATTTTATTGGGAGTCTCATGTGTGCAGACTCAAGAGAGAATTGTATGGTCTCAAACAGTCACCTTGAGCTTGGTACACTCAGATCGATAGTTATCTCACTGGATTGGGCTTCACTAAAGATAAAGCAGATGTGAACCTCTATCTTATTTTGATAGAAGGTGAATATATTATCATTTTTTTTATATATTGATGATTTAATATTAACAGGTGATGAGCATTTGATCAACTCTTACAAGGAGGACCTTGCAAGGGAATTTGAGATGAAAGACATGGGTCTCATGCACTACTTCCTTGGGAAAGTATGCCACTGAGATATTGTAGATATTTCACATGGAGAGTTGTAAGCCCATGGAGACACCTCTAGCGACCAACTAGAGGAAGGAGAATGCCACTTCAGGTGAAAAGGTTGATTCTACCATTTATCAACAACTAGTCGGTTCACTGATGTATCTTGTAAATACATGACCAGATATGTGCTATCCAGTTAACTGGCTAAGCCAAGCTATGGTTAGGTTAACCAAATTGTATTGGAAGGAAGTAAAGCTTGTTTTACGGTACCTCAGAGGCACTACCCAATATGGATTATGGTACAGATGGATAGAGGGAGTGAAGTTATGTGGCTTCACAAATGTAGATTGGGAAGGGAGTCCTCTGACTAAATGTGTATATCAAGTGGAATTTTCAATGTTGGGTCCACAACAATTTCCTGGTACATCAGGAAGTAGAGGTATGTGGTGCTCAGCTCGGAAGAAGCTAAATACATGGCTACAAGTCAAGCAACATGTGAGGCGATTTGGATGAGAAAGAATTGTAGGATTGTTTTATTAGGAGGATATGATATATTGTGATAATCATAGTTGTGTTAAGGTATCTGAGAATCTGTTATTTCACAATTGATCCAAGCATATAGATATCTGGTATCATCATTCACAAAAATGTGTGAAGAGGAGGATAATGTTGCTACAATAAATTCCGATAGAGGAAAAATATGTTGACATCTTGACAAGAGGGAAGTTTGAATTCCACAGATGCAAGATAGGGGTGGTTGAAAATCCCTTTCTTGCTAATAGGGAGCATTGAGAATTGTAGCAAGAAAGTCTCAATTTAACTTTGGCTTGGTCAAATTGAGAAAATCTGAATTGGCACATCAACAGATGACTTTAGGTAGTTAACTGAGGTGACATGGCTCTTGTCACTCAGTTGACTCAGTAAATTCGAGTTAGAGGGCTTGGAGTTCAGCTATGCATGTGTGATTTATAATTTGTAGCAATCCAGTTGTATTAAGTTAAACTAGTTCTAATTATTGATAGAACTAGTTGGAAGTCAATTGTACAATGGGACAACTATCTAACTCAGTAATCATCCATTTAACTAATCAATAAACCAAAAGTAGATAGTGCATGCAAAGAATTTGATTTCCCTAGTTGTGGTGGAGATTTCAAGACAATGTAACATCAATTGTAGACTGGTCTTGAGTGCACAAGTGTTGCATGCAGTCAGAGATCCAACCTTGGGAATTGCATAATAAATTAGAGGAAAATTCCTAAAAAATAGGGGCCTAATTCCTTAGGATTGCACAAGGAAATAGGGGCCCAAGTAGAGGAAGAAAGTGACTAAATCTGGGTCAGAGCTTCTCATTTCGGTAGAGAGAAAGGTTATTCACTTGCAAGTTGAGCTCAAAGTGAGCAAGAAATTGTAATACATTCTCTATTCATCTAATTATTAAAAGCAGTATTAAGGGGTTTTTACCAGTTGGTTTCCCCTAGATAAATTTGTACTTGTGTATGTGATTGATGCATGTTTGTGAATGTTGTTCTAAATTGTGAATTAATTTTTTAGAGTAATAGAGTAGAATTATGTCTCTTGATTAAGATTAACTTTCTTGAATAGTTGCATTTCTATAACCATATTTCTACATCCACAACAACACGAATAGTAGGATAAATCTTATGTCATGGCTATTAGTAGAAATATTATGTGATATTTCCTAGAGGTTAAATTCACACACCCATCTATTAATTATTGATAGTTAAATTAAAATTATAAAAATCCTATTCAAATATAGACACACCTATCAATATAAATTTTCCATAGAGGTTAAATCCCTACCATCTATCTAATAATTATTAATAACTAAATTAATAAATTTCTTTCAAATTTCTAGTATCCACAAAATTGCTGTCAATTTTCATAAATGAACACATTCTCATAACAATGATAAGCAAACATATTTTTTTTCTATTAATTTGTTTTTCTTAAAAAGTATTCATACTCACATCATTGAAAACATAAATCTCTTTACATAGTAGATGATTCAATCATTTCCATACATCACAAATAGCATTATAATCTCCTCATTTAGAACGTGAGGTGCATTGAGAGAGAAGAATTAACATATCTAATGTCTCCAATGAAATATTTGATGTGATATGATTTTTTATCTTATTTAATTTTGAGAAGTCTCTTTCACACACTAGTGCACTTGGTGGAAAATTTTCAAACCATTCAAGGTCACCTCCACATAGATCTAGTGCTGCAATCTTATATTTTTTTTTGGTATAATTTATAAATAATACAAATAAATTCATCCATTTCACTAAAACATTTAGTAATCTCCAAATAAGTGAATCCTCAACGCTAAATTTTTCACATATACATTTCAACCATCTTTTTATTTGGGTTTTTTATCATCTATTTCTTCATAATAATTATGAGAATTGAAAAACTTAGTACTCTCTAAATCTCCAATCTAGTGTTCTAATCACCTAAATAACAAACATTTTCCCAAAACAATACAATCATCTAATGTCTATCATCTTTGTATCTTTGGCAAACTTTTAAGCCTCATTAGATGTAAATGCACCATCCCTATGTTATCTAAAAACTAACTTATTCGTGCTTTGATTAAAAAAGAGGATATGTGCATCACTTGCTCTGAACATGTTCCAGATATATCTGCAAAAAAACATTTAGGAAGAATGTTAATATCAATATCAAAAGTAGTGCCGATAGAGAGAATGCTAGTATGATCCTCTTGGAACTTCTAAGCCAACTTATTGAATTCAATGAGTAGATTTACAAGTAAATGGATGCAAACTTGTACTTGAAACATTATTTCCAACTCATATTTTTTCTCTCCTAACCCTCAATCTTTTAACAAAGTATACTTGAGCATAACAAGTATTTCCACGATCTTGCCTCTAAAGAATCCACTAATATGTTGAATTTATAGCATCTTTAATTTAGTGATTTGTAACGATTGTATTCTCTTTCAATTTTCCATGTCTTTTCAAGACTTTCCAAGACTTTCCAAGCCATGAATAAAATTTTGTTTAAAATTTTGTCAATATTGCAACTTTAAAAAGGGAGATAAAACATCATTTAATGCTAACGATTATATATGAGCTATGCAATGCATAGTTAATCAATTAGGACCATCTCAATGAAACTTATATTAGTATCACGAAACACTAAGAGAAGTGGTGGTGTCTAAGGACACCATTGCAAGGATCCCACTAGCCATCAGGAACAATTAACATGGATTCTTTCCACCTTGAAATATGCTACATTAGAGAATAATACTGTGGCAAAAATTGTGGCTTGTCATAAACTTGGAGCTCAAAAACCTCTGATAACTTCATCGAGTCAAGTTTACCTAAACCACACTGACAACTTAATAGATAGACCTTCAAGAATACCCCTCACAATGAATGACCCATCAATGTTAAATCCAACTAAATTCATCAAAAATAGATCCACATCTGCTAAAAATGTGTATGAATTTGTTGCATTGATCTCTTCACTTGTCAAATACTTAATATAAATAATCGTTTAAATTCCACAAGTGAGAAACATTTTATCCTTTTATTACCATTACAATATTTTACAACATAAAATCATAAAAATATTGCCTTCCATTCATATTTGAATGTTATTTTACACTTCTTTAATGGTTGTTTCCCTTCAACAAACTCTACACTACTTATTCATGGCCATTAAACTTATGAGCATCAACTTCATTTCTGAAATGACATAAGTGATTAAATGTTAAGAGATACCAAATAACAATTAATATTTAGTTTTTATCCTTCTTAAAAAAAAAAAAAGAATGGAATCAAGAGCTTATTATTAAAATTGTGAAGAAAAAAAAGTGATTTAACAGTCCATCAATTTTCATTTTTATCTAGAGACGCGCTGCTGCTGCTAGGTCTTGCACCGCTGCTGCTGAGCCTGCTCCCCAGAGCTTGCGGCTCGTGGCCCTTCGCTTGCCATGGCCCCTCCGGATGCAACCTCGGAGGCGGCTACTGCCCAGCTGGCTTTCTCTGCCCTAGTCAAATCTTTACTGCCTCAGCGCCCTTGCCCAAGAATCTAAAATTTTGTCAAGAAGCTAGATGTTATTCAAGAAGTGGTTCTCCCCCCTGCTCTCCCTCACATGGCAGCACTTTCTCTAGCAGAGCGCGGTCTCATCAGGAAATCCATTGGTCTCTGGCCCTCTTCGAAGACGGTGCAAAGGTGGGTCGAGCGAAACTGGTTCGATAAAATAAACGACAAAATTTCCATCTGCTTCTATGGGAAAGGGTACTTCACCTTCCACTTCAAATCAAGAGAAGACAAGGATCTAATCTTTAGGAATGGTCCACACTTCATGGATTCCAAAGGCTTGTACCTCAACAAATGGACCCCAGATTTTGGTCCTAAATTGGATGTTCCTAGTGCGGTCCCGGTCTGGGTTTAGCTCCCTCATCTACCTCTCCATTGTTGGGGAGATGAATCGGTTCGAACCATTGGAAATGCTGTTGGAAAGTTTATTGATCGCAATAAGCCAAAGGGAAACATGCAAGCTTGCACCCGCATATGTGTTGAAGTTAATCTAGCCAAAGGCCTCCCTGAATCCATCAAGCTCAAAGTGGATGAATGGACTCACATCCAACATTTGGACTACAAACAGATCCCGTTTAAATGCAAGGTATGTCACAAATATGGCCATTTTGCCAATCGTTGCACTAAATTAGTTGATGTTGAAAATGTTTCACAAGATGAACAATGGGAAACTGTTAAAAAAAGAAGACTGCTTCCATCCCTAAGGCAAACCATGAAGTTGTTCCTCCCAAGGCTAATCACACAGCCTCCCCCTTCGCCTCCTCACTGGATCCTCTCCTCAACTCTTCCACCCCCGCCCCTTCGCCTCCCCCCCAAATACTTCCTTATAATTATCCAACCCCTTTTCCGCCATGTCCCCCCTGAAGATAATCCCCCTCTCTCCATGCCTCTATCCCAAGTTGATACTAATGCTGCCATCTCCCCTATGCTAAATTCTTCTTCTTTTTCCCAATATCCTCCCTCCACTAGATCAACCAGGATTTCCTCTAAAGAGCACGGTGTAAATCTGGACACAAAAAAAACAAGGGCTATCAAGGAAGTCTACAAAGCAACAACGAGATGAAAATGCTCAAAAAGACATTGCCATGGGCACGCAGAACCCCATAGAAACTTACATTTTGGGACAAAATAGTAAAGAGGAAACACGTAAGGAACAAGGAGGGAGAGAAACTCTCTGTATCCCTCACATTCAATGATGAAAGCCCTATCCTAGAATAGCAGGGGACTAGGGCACCCCTCCAAAATTGCTGATCTAAATGATCGGATAATTCATGAGAAACTAGAAATCCTAATGTTACAAGAAACAAAACAAGGACACTAAGAAATGAAAGGAATCATTGATCGACTTAAGTAGTATGAAGGTCGCATATGCGATTCAAGGGGTGCCTCTGGAGGAATTACAAACCTTTGGAACCACAACATTTGGAAACACACAACAGATACAATAAGCCAGTATTGGATTAAAGTCACTCTAGAGAGCCTAACAGATAGCAAAAAAATTGTTATCTACAATATCTATGCACCAAATCACTACAAAGACAAAGATAATGTTGGACTTCCCTCAAAGCAAACATAGATGAAGAAGAAAATAGCAATATTATCCTTGGTTGAGATCTCAATCTCATACTCCACACCAACGAGAGAAGAGGAGGTTGTTTTTCACATGACCCTTGCAGAACACAGCTAGAAACCATCATGCAGGTCCACGATCTAGTTGATGTTGCACTAAAAAATCACAGATTTACTTGGAATAACCAAAGATTGGGCAAAGATAATATCATCTTACTCCACCGCATACATTGTTGTACTCCCCTATTCAACGTCTGATCATTATCCCACAACTATTGTTCTCAAAGCCCATTTTCCCCTTGGGCCCATTCCATTTAAATATAGTCCACTGTGGAGCAGCATTCCTACTGTTGATTAGATTGTCAAATTCACATGGAGTCAATACATAGAAGGGTCACTAGGATACATATGGGAAAACGAGCTGAAAAGGACCAAAAGCGCCTTGAAGGAATGGCAAAAAATCATTACAAGGAACCTGAGAAAGTTAAAATTGAAATAAAAAGCAAATTGGAGAAAGTCCACAGCATAATAGAGGAACGAGGGCTCTCCCAGGAATACAAAGCACTCGAAGGCGATCTCTACTTCCAGCTATATCGTGCCAATATAGCGGAGGAGCAAAAATGGAGAATAAAATCAAGACAACTATGGCTGCAAGGAGGTGACAAAAACTCTGCCTTCTTCCATAAACAAGCCACTGTCAGGAAAATCAGAAACATCGTTACCTCCATCACTGATGCTGAAGGCAATCTCCAAACCACACAAGATGCTATTAAAAAGGTTACCTCAGAACATTACAACATCCTCTTGACTGAGACAAAAGAAGCTGAAGATTATTCAGATCTTCTACAACACCTTCCCACAGAGATTAGTGAGGAAATCAATGAAAATCTAACCAAGGAAATTGAAGAAGCAGAAATACAAAGAGCTATCTAGGCGCTTCAGCCAGACAAGGCTCCTGGCCCAGATGGTTTACCCATCTACTTCTACAGAACTTACTGGGGAATAATAAAAAATATCTTGTTAAGATGATAAAATGGGCCAACGCAAGTGCAAACTAGGAGGTTTCACCAATGCCACCCATCTTTCCCTCCTCCCTAAAGAGAATCGACCTTCATATTTTTCCCGATTCCGACCCATTTCACTTTGCAATTCCTCATATAAAATTCTGACCAAAATCCTCGCTACTCATCTTAAACCTCTTCTCCCCTTACTCGTATCTAAGAATCCAGGAGGCTTCTTAGCCAATAGACAAATCTCTGACTCCATTCTTCTTGTCCAAGATGCTATACACTCCAGCCAAACTAGGAAAGAAAAATGTATCATTTAAAACTAGACTTAGCCAATGCCTTTGACCGAGTTAGGCACTCATTCCTCTTTGCTGTTCTAAAGAAAATGGGATATGTTGTGCCCTTCATCAATCTTGTCAAAGCATGCATTTTAGGTCCTTGGATCTCTCCTCTCATCAATGGTAGACCAGGGCCTTTTTTTCAATCTTCTCGAGGATTAAGACAAGGTTGTCCCCTTTCTCCTTACCTGTTCATCTTGATGGCTGAGTCCTTCAGTAAGGCTTTGGACTATAATTGGTGTATCGGTCTTATCACTAGTATTAAATTTGGAAATGGAGTCAAAAACATAAATCATTCTCAATTTGCTGACGACACAATGTTAATGGGAGGATCCTCCAATATCATAGCTTGTCAATTCAAAATTCTCTTAAACAAATATATGAGCTACTCCAGAGGTATGGTCAACTATCTCAAGAGCTATGCCTATGGCTGGAACACATCTGCTCAAACTCTTCATAACATTTCCAGCACATTGGGGTCCCTTACAAGTTAGACTGGGGGCATTTCTATTATCTAGGCATGCTCGTGAGTGCCGATCCTCTGAAAGTTGAAGTATGAGACATGATCATAGATAAAATGAAAAGAAAACTACAACAATGGGGCTCTTCTTGGCTTAATCCAGCAAGACGCCTCTTTCTTCTTAAATCAGGTCTTTCTTCTTTGCCCTTATATCAATTTAGGCTTTTGCAAGCTCCTGCAGTTTTCATCACAAAGTGGAAGCCATCCTCCATCACTTTCTTTGGCAAGGGGGGAAAATGAAAGAAAGAAATACAACCTTATAAATTGGAAACAGGTTATTCAATCCCAGGAACATGGAGGTTTAGGAATCAGATCACTGAAGCTCTTAAATTTGGCTTTTGGTGGCAAGATTGTGTGGAGACTCATTAGTGGCCAATCAACTTGGTGGAAAAATGTGCTGGAAGCCAAATACCTTAATTCTCGAAGGCAACACCTATTGGATCATGATATCCCTATCAGAGTTTGCTCTAAAATCCGGGGGCTGTGTAAGAAAGCAATTCCCTTTCTTGCTCAAAACATTTCCAAGGTTCCCAAGGGTGGCAACAATATTAGAATTGGGGCAGACAGAATAATGGGCCAGTATCCCATTAACAACCAATCTGGAACTCATTAGATTCTATCCTTTCTCAACAACATGGGGCTACATTATTTGGACCAGATATCTCAGTGGGACACTCACTCACAGCTATGGACAGGATGGATCTTCCCAGAAATACCCACTGATGTTGAAGTAAGTCTTGCTAATCTCCAAACCCATCTCCATGGCATTGCCCCTGTAAAAAAAAACAATGATGATGGCTTCCGTTGGGACCCTTTAGGCTCCAACTACATAGTCAAAGTTGCTTACCAACATATCTGTAGCAATGAATATCCCATGCCCATTTGGGCACATTGGAAAACTGCTTAGAAATCAGAGACCCTTCCAAAAATAAAATTCTTCATTTGGGTCCTCCTAAAAGGGAAAGTCCTCACTTCATACAATCTGCAAAAACGTGGTATAATCGGCCCATTTTGCTGCCCAAACTGTCAAGTAGCTGAAGAAACCATCCAATACCTTTTCATTGCTTGCCCCTTTGCTACTACCTGTTGGAAAGAACTTTTTCCAAACACCCATCTCCCCTGGGGCTCCCATAACTCCATTGTTGAAATTTTTCATCTTTGGAAGAGAAACTATCCTTGGCAACGCAAGAAAAATATTGCTAGAAGAGTCTGGAATGCTCTCCCTTGCTCTCTTCTATGGAACATATGGCTGACACGAAACCGTATGATCTTCAAAGACAAAGAAACCAACACCAGGAAATTATGTAGCAAGGCATGGAGCCTTACATTGGAAGCAATATCTGTCAAAATTCAAAGGAAAATTGACATCGCTGATCTATGTGTTGAAGAAAGGAATTTCATAGGGTATTTGTTGGATAAAAGCAACAATGGTCAAAGCAGGAGTGACATTAGTAGCCAATGCAATAACTCTAATTACAATTGGAAACTAAGAATGAAAGATGAGGAGTTTTCTATCTGGCTTAGAAACTGTAACACACATTATCTTTTCTCTGATGGGGCCTCCAAATCTAACCGAGGAATGGCTGGGGCTAGCGAAATCATTTGCAATGCCAACGGAGATATTAAATCTACTTATGAATGGGGATTAGGGCCCCTCTCCAATAACAGGGCTGAAGCTCTCGCTCTATACCAAGGGCTCATTCAGCTTCAAAAACTCAGCATAAGCACTGCAACGATCCTTGAAGATAGCCATCATTAGTAGTTTGATGGTATATAATTGAAATGCCTCCAATGTGACCCTGCAACAAACAATAAGTCGATGTCAAGCACTCACCCAACAAATGAAAGAAATCTGTTTTTCCATGTACTTTGCTCCCTCAACAAGGAGGTCAATTCTCGTGCAAACAGAGCCTGCTCCAAATCCATAGGAAACCTTCGTTGTAATGCCATCGAATCCCAATGTTACTTTCCATGAACAAGAGTGAATCAATCTTCAGATCGCTCGCATAGGTATCTAACAACATCGGGTACCTCTTCACTGTCATTCGCAATGTCTTTATGCTAGATTTGGTCTTTGTTTCAGCTGAAATCTCCTCCGAATCTTATGAAGATGATAATTCTGTCTCAATATCTTTGATTCCAATTCGAAAATCTTACAATCTTACTTTGGTCCCTCCCCCGAAGAAATTCTGACTCTTTCATTTCTTACCCGTGATCTATCCATCAAATTCTCCATGACTCTCTCTCCTCTCCTCCTTTTTCCCCTACCTGAGCCTCCTTACTTATTTGCGTCTTCCTTCGTCCTAAATTTCACCTCCACCTCCCCTTTGCTACGTTCGAAATATCCCCTATTTGCTCTTGTCTGATCCTTTGCTGCATTGTGCTCTCTTCCATCATTCTTCAGGTTAACTTCTGTTAAGCTTCACCAAGCTCCCTTATCCCCTTTCTGTCTAGACCCCTACTCTTTGGAACAACACATTTGATCCAGGTGGATATTGGTGGCCGCCTGCCAAGTCCACCTGGACCCCCACAATTGTCTTTCTCAGCATTTTCAGTTTCCTTAATTGTAGCACAACTTACTATTTTTAGCAGTTTTTCGGGTCCTGAACTTCCGGAGCCGTTTTTGAGGCCCTAAACGATGTTTTTTGGGGAATCCGGAGGCAACATGGGTCCATG
>APFE030090588.1:0-53827 GCA_000404065.3 Pinus taeda
GGGAGAGACATAATTAAATTTTATTATTTAATTGAAGATTTCCAATTAAAATAATAATAAATCTACATTTATATATTTATATATTGATTGGAAGGCTTCTGTCAACTGTCACTTCTTTCCATTAGATCCCCTTCATGCCTTTGGGATACCTACTACTTTCTTATATTATATAGTTGATTCCTTTGGGCTTACTACTTGTTGGTGTGTTGGGGTAAACAAACATGATGTGTTTTTTTATCTTGCAGTTGAAGTCTATGGAATAAGAAAGAAATTTGATAGCTTGACAAAAGTGGTAGAGAAATTAATCTCTCCTACCTTGACATAATTGGTGGTCAAGATCAACACCTACGAGAACTTTGTTGTGGAATATTATCAACACTAATAGAAGGATATGAAAGTGTGTATAGTAAGAACCTTGACAGACATAACCAATGAAACTTGCAACATTGTTTGTAGGAAGATAAAATTATGTTTATTTTTTCCAAACATGTATGTTAGTATATTATAGTTTAATGAATATGTTTTCTTATTATCATATATGGTTTCATGCTTTAACAAAACATTCGCCAAGACTTTACAAGATAATATAATCTGGTGAGAGATTCACCAAAAAAATTATATATGCACATTATATTATTGATAATATTGCCTCCTATTTTTCCAATGTACCATGGGATTTACTGACTTAGTATACATATCAATTTAGGGCGGTTCTCAAAATTTTCCCTCATCCATAGGCTCCATTGGATCATCAACCATATCAGTCTTGGACATGTGCATGGAAGGACCATCTAGAATATCCCTATCATCATTCCTCTTCTTGAGAGGAGGAGTAGTTGGAGGAAGGTCTCTTGGTTTTTTGAAGGGTTGTATCTTCATCAATGTTACGTCCTTGATAATTTCAACCTTCCGTTGAGTAGGAATATATATTCTATATGGTTTAGAATTTTCACAATAACCAACAAATATACATTTTCTTCCTATAGCTTCCAACATGTTCCTTTTGTCCTTCGGTACATGAAAATATACGAGGCATCCAAAGATATGAAGATGGCTAATGTCGGGTTTGACACCTATGAACACTTCTTTGGGGGTCTTTTTTTCTAATGCTTGATGAGACACCCTATTTTGAACATATACAATAACATGCATTGTTTCTCCCCAAAGGAACTTTGGTAAATTTGATCATAGAGCATGGCATGGGAAACTTCTAAAATAGACTTGTTCTTCTTATCTGCTAATCCATTTTGTTCAGGTGTATATGCAAAATTATTTCCTTTTTTATTCCTTATTTCTTCCAAAATGCTACAAACTCATTTGAAATGTATTCCCCACCATTGTCAGACTTGAATACTTTGATTCTCTTCCCTGTTTTATTTTTGATCAAATATTTGAACTCCTCAAACATTTTGAATACTTCATCCTTGTGTTTCAAATAATATAGCCATGAATTTCTTTAGAATTCATCAATGAAGGTGTTGTAGTAGATATGACTGGCAATAGAATTTACAAGCACCACACCCCATAGATCAAAATGAATGAGATGATGTCATTTTTCTTGTTCTCACTAGAGGGGAATGGTCCCCTTGTCTTCTTTCCACTCACACAACCTGGACATAATCCACCATGATGGACTTGAACATTAGAAATATTAGAGACCAATTTCTTTAATTTCAGAGGAGCATCATAATGTAGATGAGCCAATCTTCAGTTCCATAACATGCTTAAATGATTAGTATTAGTAGTGGTCTCTCCCTCTTCATGTTTTTTAATTCTACCTATTGATACCATCCTTGATTCTTCTTGTGTAAGATTTCCAACAATTTCATCAAATGATGGAAGGACATTGTTGTTGCTTATAGTAGTAATGAATGTTTCCCAAATAGGAGGGAGACCTCTAATAGAAATGCTCACTAATTCACAGTGAGACATAATATCTCCAACTCTTTGCAATTGACCTATAAGGCGAGATATCCTCATGACATAGGATTGTAGAATTTGTCCTTTGTTCATCTTGGTGTCTTTGGTTTGATCTTTCAAAGTGATTATTTCATTCAAAGTTTTTATTTCATACATGCAAGCTATCTTATTATACATGGAATTCCTTATATTCCCAACATATGTAAGTAAATGATCTTGTAAACCATCAACTATAATTTTCTTTGCTTTGGACTCACCTTTCTTGTACCTATTTTTGAAAGAAGCAGAAGAATTTTCTAGAGGCCCGAGAATTCTTCCTTGAATGTTTTCCAACACATCATTGTTGTTAGCTATGATCTTCAACCTAACTTTCCATGCAGAAAATTTTAACGAGTCACCCAGCTTCTCATGCTCCTTGAAGGTAGTGGAAGACATCTTGATTTTGACTAGATAAACTCCTTTCACTTTCCAAGGGTAATGGCTTCAATGCTTGTCTCCTTTTGGGCTTGTCCTTAACCTTATCTCTGATACCATGTTAATTTTTCAGATTGTTCTATGTTGTTTCAATTACTTCAGCCCAATTCAATTATTCATTTAGCATTACATCCAATTATTAACAATGTTTCTAATAATAAATAGTAATTGAAGATACAACAATATATGCAATGACAAAGGAGACAATAGAACAACCACAAGAGACACCAGATTGGTTAAAGACTAGGGAAAAACCCCACTAGGGGGAAAACCATTTCAAACCTTCTTCTTATTAGATTGTCATCAAATGTTTCAGAAAAGAGTAGAATGAGACGAGTACATAATCATCCAACAAATATTTACTTAATATAAATCAGAAGCAGACTTCCAGAATAACAGTACAATAGAGAGAAACCTTCTAGCCTTAAGATATGTGTGGTCAAATATAGTCGACTGTCAAACCCTAGAGCAGAAGCCCAGTTGCACTCATCAAGTTATTCTATAAGTGACTGTGAATTCTTGGTTTCTCCCTGAGACATTGTGAGTGAGCGACTATGAATAGCTAAGAATATAAAGACTTTCATAAGTTTGTAATTTTCTATATTTTAGTCTTGAAGTTTTTTTGTTTTAGTTTCGGATCTCAAGAGTTGTGTTATAGATTTGGACATATATCTTTCACAAATACATGAATACGATTGAGTTTTATTAACTAGCAGTCTCAAAAGTGTGCAATCTAAAGTGTCGAGGGACCCCATAGTTGCTTAGATACCCTTAAATCCCTCCCTTCTATGCTCGTAAACATGAGTTGGTAAATGTCTTTGAAATGTCCCCAAGAAACTTGATGAAAAGATTCGTACTCTAGCTATTGAGTTACCTAATGATTGGAAGAAGGTTTTCACATCGTAAATTATTCCTAACAATGGAAACGTAACTATAAAGGTGGTATATAAAGAGCCCAAATTTGTTAAAGTTGAGGTCAATGCTAGTAAGGGAGTGTTTGTTAAGGTCGAGAAGAAACCCATTGTAGAGGAAGAATACATTAGGAGTAAGAAGGCATGATTGCTTCAAATGGCCTTCCAAAGATGAAAAATATGATTAAGTGTAATGATATATTGCATGATAAATTTGTGAGATTCTTTATGAGACTTTTTCCATTGTAGTTAATGAATACAACAGTGAGGATCTGGTAAGAGTAAATTTATGTGATCTAGTACAAATTGTAGTTTCTATTGAGAGAGAAATGTTTGGGCGGCTTAATGAAGCCCAAAAGGTTAAGTATATGTCTATCACGTTCAACTAAAAAGATGGAAATAATCCATATTTAAGAAGAAGAATTCTTCTTGGAAACATAAAGCTAGAGAAATTTATTATTTTGATACTATAAGAAACTTATTGTTGTGATAATAGGAATCTTGATGATAAATAGATAAAAAGAAAATAACTTTTTGAGTGTGAATAACAATGTAAACTTTGAAACGGGAATTGATACGATTGCACGTTTCGTTGAGGTAGCAAAAAAGTCAATCGATTTTGAAAAGTGGCAATGCATAATACAAATTTTATTTTATTTATTTCGAGCATATTTTTAGCACTTTAAACTTTCTTATGTATCAAATATAAATATTTGTTTTTAAATGTCAGTGATTTTCATGCTAATTTTGAAATGTGTTGATGCAACATCAACCCCTTTTTTAGAGGGCCTATTTTTGGCACTTTATATTTTCTAATGTATTAACTATGGATCTTTTTTTTAAATGTTACATTTTTTGACACTTTTAAATTTTTTTATGTCTAATTGTTTTCTAAATGTTGATTACTTAACAAATTTTCTAGTTGTCTTATTTCTCTTTCTTTAAATATTGATTACTTAAAAAAACAAAAATAAATATACGTATAAAAAGACAAAAGAAAATGTAAAAAAACAAGTTATCTTGTAAACGAATAATTTTTTATATTATTATTAAACTATAAAAATAGATTAATAAAAATACACACAATTTTAAAAAACAACTAAAAAAATTAAATAAATAAAATAAAAATAAAATAAACTGATCTAAAAAATGGAAAATTAAAAAAAAAAAACAACCAAAAATTAAAACAATTTTAAATAATTTAAAAACAAATTAAATTTAAAAATTTAAAAAAATATATAAAAAATATAGTAAACAAGAAAACAAAAAAAACAAATTAAAAAAATAATTAATTAAAAATTTTAGAACATTAATGTTAAAATATAAAAGATAAAAATAAAAATTGTAGGGTGGGGTTGAAATCCAATTCTGATTTTAGCCCACCAACTTATTAAAAAAAAAAAATTAACATTTTTTTTTGTTAATAATTTTTATTTTTTTTTTAAAGTGGGCGGGGCTGAAATCGAATTCTAAAGAAGATGATGACAGAGAGAATGTTGTAGCTGCAAATAGAATGTCATAAGAAATCATGATACTCTTTTTATTTTCCCAATTTTGTGATGTAATTGAGAACTTATAGTGACTAGAATACTAGCATTGACTGTACGAGTTAAAACTCTATGATGTGATGTAATGTTTATTCCTATTATTATTAATAAAAAAATATAAATTAAGGGGAATATCCAGCAAATTATGATGCTTTGAGAAGAAGAATTTCCCTCATTTAATTTTCCCTTCTAATGAGATAGTTAATCTTCCCAAGAAGCTACTATGAATAGGTTGGGAAGATGAAGGGTCGAGGTATGATTATAAAAATAAGAGGGAGGGTCAATAAATAGGTTCTTATTTATTTATATTTTTTGCCTATTCGACTCTCTCTAATACATTATTTTCCCTCTCACTCAGAAATAGAGAGTTGGTGGTAGAACCCAGAGAGGTTCAGACCTTATGACTGTTTAGGAGTTATGAGGGACAACTTATGTGATAGGAAGTGAATGTGTTGCAATAATTTTCTTTGGACTAGATGGATCTAAGGACCAAGAATGGTTCTATTTATGTGTGGCACGCAGAGTAGTAAATAGGTGAGGGTTGAGGGACTATAGAGATCAATGTTTTAAAACTCCGACTCTGACTCTGACTCGGCCGAGGGTTAACTTAATATTGACTCAGCTGACTCAATTTAAATGACTTAGTCATTGTAAAAAATACATTAAATATTTTTAATATAAAAAACATCATTTTAAAGATTTTCATTCATGTTTCGAAACACACAACATTAGAATATAGATAGAAGACAACATATGATCAAAGTAGGCTCATGAATATATCCATTATATCAAAAATTAAAATGACACCCAGTGCATTATCCAATACATACATGATGATGATATAGAGATCAAAACAAAAACACATAACCAAGGAGGCTAGAAATGGCCTCTACAACAAAAGTAAACTGTGACCAGTACTACTAGCTAGTGGCTACTGCTAGAGGAGCCAAGATCATCTAGATCAGCCACTGTGACCAGTATTACTGGCTAGTGACTACTGCTAGACTAGCCAAGATCATCTAGATCAACCACTGGTAGCATATCTACATGCTTCATAGTTTGTAACTCATTTTTAATCTTGTGCCCTCATCAATCATCTTAGACCATCTCACCAAGATGGATGTTAATTGATGTGTTCATGAGAAGAACTACAAAAGAAATTTGTATGTGACACAGTCTACAGATCAAGATATAAGATCCCTAACGCCAAAATTTCTGCATCCACATCTACATGTAGTCAGGACAGACCCATCTACACCCCATAGAATATTTTGTGGCTATTCTCTAGTTTTAGGATCCCTTGGGGAAACTTTAAGTTTGTTCCCATCAACTTTGTAATATGTATAAAAATAAACTGCCATCTTTCAAGAGAGAATTGCACCTATAAACATTCTAACTAGGATCACATCTCTGATCAGCATTTCAATTTCATGTGCCCTCTTTATTACATGGTTCTCAGATAGTATCATTGTTTACTTAGAAATTCACATTGTTCCCTGAGGAATTTTATACAATGAAGGCAACATATGTCTTGCTCCATTCTTATAGGAGATTTCATGTTCTTGGCAAAAAGTTCACAACATTAGATCCTATCAAATTGCCAGTGGCAGACTCATCACTTTCTATTTTCAAGCACTAAATGATTCGTGCCACAGGAAGCCGATGGAACAAGTAAATAATGAATGAAAATAGTCAGCTAATGTGGAATTCATGTGTCCACCAGATTTTAACACAAATCTCTTCACAAAAAGCAAGTAAAAAAAAATTCTTTTTTTTTGAGTTTTCAAGCCACTGTTACTGAGCAGGTTGAGTAGGCTTGGACTCGGCCGAGCCGGCCAGGTTATTACCAAGCTGGCCGAGTTGTTAGAAAACTCGGCTGGCTCGGTAATAACCTGAACGACTGAACTGGTTTGATGGCTGAGTCGACCTGGTGAGGGCTTGACTCGGACCAACTTGGCCAAATCTATTCCAAGCCAGCCAGTTCTTAAAACAGTGCTAGATATTAGTGAAGGACTCCCTTATGACGTGTAGACCTGCATCATATTTTTTTGAATGTTTATGAGCATGGTCAAATATGGAAAGTTTGAACACTAATTTTTTCCTAAGTGTGAAGGAGAGTGGTCTTCACTTTTGTGTTAAATATGGTCTAAAACTAGTATATATGGGTAGAAAATATGATGTCATACTCTAACATTTCAGTTGTATTGTAGAATTTAACTTGAATTTTTTTGTATATTTTTTAGATCCCCAAATTTCATTGGATATCTAATGAACACAATTATCATCAGATATTGGATGATACGTTAGTAAAATATCCAACGATAATTATGTTGATGGAATATTTGATGATAATTGAATGTTCATCGGATATCTGATGAACGTTGAATTTTCGTTGGATATCCAACATTTGACTAGATTCTATTATCTATCTATTAGAATATCAACATTTGACGAAGTCAATATTTTTGTGCGCTATATACCATCTCTCTTGTCAAGAGTCATTGGAGAAGGTATTCAGGTTGGCAAGAAAAATTGAAAGCAGAATTATGGAAACAACGAATCCTACCACTAACAAATATAAATATGGAAGTGTTTTTTCTCCTAGCCTTCCACAACGTACAAGGTTTACATGACAACAAATGGGAGAAAAAAAGAGAAAAATGGCTTTGTTACAGTGGTGATAGAAAATACACTAAAGATCATAAGCATGCAGAGAAGAAATTATTTTACATAGATTGTGAAGAGGAGGAAGAAAAGAATCAAGAAATGTCAAAAGAAGAGGATATACACCAGGAACCAACCCCAGAGAAAGAAGAAATGAATCCGACCATATCTTGTAAAGCATTGGCAAGAATTACCATCCCTCAAACTCTCAATATAGAAGGACATATCAAGAAGAAAAAGGTTCAAGAAGTGAAAGGTCACATAGAGTATCAAGAAATGAATCCGACAATATCTTGTAATGCATTGGATGAAATTACCACTACTCAAACTATCAAGATAGAAGGACACATCAAGAAGAAAAAGATAATAGTGTTGATTGATTTGGGTAGTACCCATAATTTTTTTCATTGTAAGATAGCCAAGGAATTGAATTTCTTCCAATATATAGCACTAGAGTGTCAAGTGCGATAATGTCAAGGTATCCATGGAAGAATATGTATTGAATAGCCCAATTCTTTCCATTCCAATGGGTGGTGTTGATGTTGTACTAGGAGTCCAATGGCTACAATAGCTTTTAATTTTCAAGAAATTTTCATGAAATTTTCTTTGGAAGGAAAGGAAGTTGAATTAAGGGGTATCATAGGGAAACTGGCAAAGATAATCATCTCTAACGAAAAGAAAAAAGAGGCGTAATTGCACAATTATGTTCGCTAGAGGTTCCCACATCGAAATCATCTATTTCTCGAGATCTCCAAAAAGGCTTGGACAATCATTCCAAGGTATTTGAGACTCCTAAAGGCCTTCCACCTATTTGTGATCATGATTATGCTATTCATTTGATTACATGGAGTGTTCCTCCAAACATCAGAGCTTGCCTAATGAGAAGACACTTAAAGGTAAAAACGGATCATGATAGTCTTAAATACTTTTTAGAACAAATATTATATTTAGAATAACAACAAAAATAAGTCACAAAGATGTTGGGTTATGACTTTGAAATCATGTACAAAAAAGGGGAGAAAAATGTTGTTGCAGATGCACTCTCAAGAAAGGATGAGGATGTTGAAGAACTGTTTTATGCAATTTCTATTATCCAACTAGATTAGATAAACAAATCAAAGGATGAATGGAACAATGATGAAGAAGTGTGGGAACTCATTCAAAAGTTGTAGAAGATCTCAGTTGAAACAATACTGCCAAAATTTGATGAAGAAGGAAAAGTCGTATTGGAACTTGAAGTAGTCACAGAAATGAGAAAATGATCAATTTCAGAGTATCTCATAAAGTGGAAGAACTTACCTGCTGAAGATTCCACATGGGAGGAAGAGAATTTTATACAAAAGCATCCAAAGCTACTCAAGCATTGAGGACATCACTTTTTGAAGGAGAGGGGCATGTTAGGTCACTATACTACTAGTGTAACTCTTTATTGTTATTAGTGCAACCCCCTTATTCTATTGTTGTGCCCATGTAGTCCCCATATTGTTATTATTGTGCCCCATAGAATCCCACTATTGTTATTTTTGTGCCCTTACATTATTACTGTTATGTTGGCTCTGATTATATTATGGCCCCTTAGACTCCTATATATAGAAAGGAGGTCTTGTCATTTGTATCATTCAACAATTGTTCATTTATGTAATGTAAAGGAAGTTCCCCCCTCGAAGAGGCTGAATTCTAAGGAGTTTATATTTCTTTTCTATCTTTTGGTGAGCTGGTTTCATAACATTCAACCTCCTCTTATCCATTCCATTTCAATTTAGAAAGTATGTCCAATGATGACAATGACATGATAGGAGAAAATATTAAATACATGTAATACTTTTCTATACACTATTAATAATTGCAAATGGAAAGGGTTCCTTAGATCCAGAAAATGGATAGAGCTCAACATTAACAACAAGCGTTGAATCCACAAGTAGTAAAAAAACTAATAGTATTAAGAAAATAAGATACGGTTTGGTATTCCATAATATATTGTGTTTTTGTAGTTGGTATTCCATCTCCAACATTTTGTATATGAGTTTCTCAAGAACATACCTGGCAATTGTAACCATCATTTAAAATGAATAAAAAGGAAATGTAATAACATTTTTTAGAAAATAAACCTTCTAGTACATCTCTTTCATTAAAATGTACAAGAACAAGGATGCTCATGTCTTACAGAACCTAAAATTGCATAATAACCATCTAACCATTTGCAAATGAATTTAAACTAGATTGAAACCCTAATAGTATTAGAAAGTCACTAGGTTTGGTCTTCATAATGGCACATGTAATTGTGATTTTATGTAATTAATGAAAAGAAGAAAAATAAAATTATTATTGTAATGCTTGCCTCATGGGTTTCATAAGCAAGGAATTTTATTTTAGTGGCTCCCATTGTGAGCCTTTAGGATTGAGTCATCTAGCCATAAAAGTCTAATTGAGTCTATGTCATGTATGAAGGAGCCTTCATGAGCATGTTACAAATATATATGAGTCATTAAAAGAGTCAAAGAGACCCTCCAAGATCAAGCCTGAGAATCCACTTCATGTTGGCCTTAAATGAAATAATAAAGCTTCTCTAAAAGGCATTTCAGTCTTATCTCCAAGACAGGTCGGATAATTTATGGGAAAACCATTATATATAGGGATGTCCAACTTCATTTCAGGACAACGATTTCTGTCAAGGTTCTGAGACAACAAAGGAGTGTGAGAAAGGGTCTAAAACAAGTAAGGAGTGCAATAAAGGAAGACATAGCAACCTCTTATCCAATGTGACAAGAAGAAGAGAAATATGAAATATTTTTGGCATCATTCCTGGTAATTTATCATTACGTGTGGTAGGTGTAAGGCTACTACAATAAGGGTTACAACAATCAACAACAAAAGATAAACAAAAGGTCTATATACTAGCTAAAGTTACAAGGATAATACTCCTAATAAAGTGAAGAAATAGATCTCCAAACCACTCCAAAGAAGCTCACAAGTGTGTTTTGCAAGGTAACAAACTTGCAGGTCTATGGAGGAAAGAAAAGTGGAAATTGGAAGTGCTAGAAATTAGTTAAACTAATATTGACTTGGTCAAGAAGGAGAAGCAATGAAGAAGGGCGTTGTGGCTTGATCTTGGAGAGGTTGTTGTGTCAAAAGTCTTGGTATTTTTCAACTCAAATCTCTATAAGGAGAAGAATTTGTTTGGGTTTTCCTCTCAAAGAGTGAAAGGTTTTGGCCCTGGATGATAGCCTACATTCTGTGTCTCTTATATATTTATGTTCATAAATTGGTAGTTGTTTGATGAATAAGAACACTAGTAACCTAAGTAAAGGAATATCCTAATTTAAAGAAGTAAAAAACTCTCACAAGAAGTTACTAATTAAAGAGAAATCACTTAATATCTTTGCCCTAGATTTCTCAACATGGTATAAGAGTTAAGGTGACTAAGACAAGGAAGGGAATTTCATCAAGGGACACAAAAGGATCAAATATCAAGGAATGAATCAAATGAAAGATCATCTTGAAGTCAAAGGAAGCATCATAACCCTAGATCAAATAATTCTACAAAGAACTATTGGGATCACATCAAGACAAGAAGAGTTCAATAAATCTATGAATCAAGTTAAAAGACTATTCATCCAAAGGAAGCTAGATCCGAAGCCAGTGTCTACAAGACTATCTCTCATTAAAATAAGAAGTCATCACTGATATTCATCAACAAGACTTCACCATCAAAAGTGATCTCCCTCTCTATGAGATCAGGGATCATTATTGAAGAAAACTATCTTCAACAAAGAGAAGTTTTCTATTCTATATATAATAATCAACATCAAGGAGGAAGCAAGGAAAAAGGAGAATCCTATCAAGTAAGTATATGACCTTATCTAAATCTTTCAAAATGTATTTTTGCAAGGAGATAAACAAATTGGTTGGGGCTTCAAACTATCTTGCATGGAAGAAATGGACAAATCTAAATCTCATTGAAAATTAGGTCATGGGTCATGTCAAAGGATCTGTCACCAAACCAAGAGAAGAAGATACTCAAGCACTTGAAAAGCACATGAAAGGGGAAGTTAAGGATCAAAGGATTCTCATAGAATCTATCAAGGATTCCCTCATGCCATATGTATCTAAAATAAAAAATTCAAAAGCAATCTATGAAAAATTGGTAGAGTTGTATTTCACAAGCACTACTGGAGAAGTCATGTCATTAATACAAGAAATCTACAAGATGAAGATGTCTAAGGAATATGGAATAACCTCATACTTTATGAGGATATCTTAAATCCAGGATCGACTACAAGAATTGAGAGAAGTCATGTCTGATAGTGAAATGACTATAGTGGTATTAAATGCACTACAAGAGGAGTGGGGTAAATTTACTTCAATTATTTATGGGAAGAAATAATCTACTCCATTCTAGTATATATGGTCACTATGCAATATTGAATAATCTAGACTAAATGCCAAACTTTATGTGGGAGCAGGTGAGAAAAATCAAGCTTATGCTGTAATGACAAGAAGAAAGGGACAATTTGGAAAGTTTGGTCCTCAGAAAAAGTAAAAATAACATGGCTAAAATCCAATGTTGTGGGTGTCAAGAATATGGACATTACAAAAGATATTTTCCTAAGAACAAGAAGGATAGTAAAAAAGGAAGAAGAGAAGCATCTCAGATCACCGAGGAAGTGGAGGAAGCTGAAAAGAAAAAATCCAAGAAGGGGGTAGTAATAGATCTCCACTATTGAGATATTCTTCCTCACCTAAGTTCTTTTCAAGACCTATGTCTTATGTTGTAAGATATGGCTATCATAGTTCACCAAGGAATCATAGAGGTATTTAAAGAAAGAGCTCAAAACATCATCATAGAAGAGCATGAACTATGGTTAGAATCTATGGAAGTCAAGGATATAGATCTTGGGAGTCTCCTTGGAAACATAAGTGTCAAGGTCATCTAGTACAAGGATCATCATACATCTATCAAAAGGAAACATTTGCTGATAGGGATACTTTATATCCTCAACATTCTTTGATGGAATATTCATTTAAAGGTTCACCGATCAAGAAAGGAAACAAGTGTTTCATCAATAATTCCAAACTTGTGGAATTCATGAGATGATGGTATGATGACAAAAAAGTGAAGCAAGTGAAGGAATTGAATCTTTTTCAATGAAGGAAGCTTCTACATGAAGCCTGCACGACCCAAAGGAAAAATGAGGGATGGAGGAATGCATGGATAACACATTCCCTAGATGAAATCAATATAATATGTTCTTATATGATGTATGAGGTGGTTGACTACAATTGAGGAACTCTGAATGGAAGCTCCTAGGAATGAAATGTGTGAAGAAAGGAAGGAAGATATCATGAAATATGCAACCATGGTAAAGGAAATCAGCATTTGTAAGACCAAGAATATTTGACTAGGATATCTCCATGAAAGATATGAAGATTCTAATGGAGTCTGAAAAAGGAAGATACCTTTGACACCAACAATATATATATATATATATATATACATCTCCCAAAGATATCTTTGGGAGATGTGTCGATATGTATTTAGGATGTTGATTCAAACTTGTAGATGTCATGATGAAAGACCATCACAAAGGAAATGGTGTTTCTAATGTTCATTCCTTTATTTTTGAACAAATATATGGATGGGTTTATGCAGGGTTGCCAAGGGAATATATATGGTTGTCTTCCACCACTAATGGACATGTATTAGGATGGAAGATCCTTAAGTAAACATGGCATGAAGAAATCAACATGGCATGAACGAAGGGTAGATATGGACTGATGGATCACTTTCTGATGATGACATGGTTGAATCATGGATGAAAGTGATGGATGGTTGATGCCCTATGTAGAAGTACAAAACATGAAGACTCCTAGATAATGAAAATAATATCATGACATCGTGAGGAGAAGTACTTCAAGTAGCTGGTTGTCCCATCATCTCCACCTGAGGAGCTACTGTAGGTCCCTAATTAAGATGGAGCCTGGAAACATGTTTCTTACTTGGAAGAAGCTTGGAAAATTCCTAAGCCAAGAGGGAGCTTAGGTACATTCCTTCTGTACGAATGAGTACATTCCTTTATTATAATCGATATGTCCTCCCTAATTAAGAGGCAAGGATAGATACATCATTATTGCCTTCACTTTGGAAGACAAAATGGAGGATTGGGTAAGAATTTGGCATTCGATGCTCTTTGAGGATATATTAGGGCATCCAAGATAAGAGTAGTCATTGAGGACCAATATTCTTTGAGGGTTGGGAATCCAAGCTAAGAATAGTCCTAGTGGAACACACCCTGAGAACCTAGGTGGTGTATTTTTCGAGAGAGACAATGATGAGGGTGTCTATACATCATTGGTCTTGCCAAAAATTGTGCTCCAATCTTGTGGAGAGATAGATCTATTAGTCAAGGCCTTGCTATGTGACAATGTTGGTTGATATGATTCTATACATATGGGTTACCAATCTGGTTCTTCTTATGAGAAATTATTATGTTTGAGAATGATGAAGTATCATTATGAATACCTCCCTAGTTAAGAGGGAGTGTTGGAAAGTAACTAGGTTCGATATTTATAATGACATGTGTAATTGTGATTTTATGTAATTAATGAAAAGTAGAAAAATAAAATTATTATTGTAATGTTTGTCTCATGAGTTTCATGAGCAAGGAATTTTATTTTAGTAATGAATCCGATTGTAAGCTGTTAGGATTGAGTCATCTAGTCATAAATGTCTAATTGAGTCTATGTCATGTATGAGGGACCCTTCTTGGGCATGTTAAAAATATATATGAGTCATTAAAAGAGTCAAGGAGACCCTCCAAGATCAAGCTCAAGAATCCTCTTCATGTCGGCCTTAAATGAAATAATAAAGCTTTTTCAAAAAACAATGTAAACTTTGAAACGGGAACTGATACTGTTACCCATTTCGTAGAGATAAAAAAAAAGTGACTTGATTTTGAAAAGGGGTGATGCAGAACACACATGTTTTTTTTAGAGCATAGTTTTTGGCACTTTAATTTTTTTTATGTACATTACGTTTTAGAATGGTAGTGATTTTCATGCTGATTTAAAAAAGTGGGTATTCTGCATTAGACCATTTTTTTAAAAGACCTATTTTTTGACTTTAAATTTTCTAATGTATCTAATGTAAATAATTATTTTGTAAATTTAAAATTAATTGAAGTGGTCATTTTCTTCATATTTTCTTGTTTTTTATTTTTATTTTAATTCTTTTGTAGTGAGGTTTTTATTGTTTTGCATTTTTAAATTAGAAGGTCGATATTTTAAATTTTCGATATTCTACATATTTATACATCCTTAATTAATTTTTCAATCTACATGAAATAATTGTTTATAAAAAACAATATTTTTTAACAATGGACATAAAAATAACCATTTTTAACATAAATACAACTAAAAGACTACACGTTTTGATAATTTTTTTGCTAGAATTGACATGTCAAAATCACAATTTGTATACGAAAATTTTAACTAAAAATGGTTAAATAATAGTTTTTTTTTTTTATGAATTTCATGTAAAAAAATAATAATAATCCTTTTTTTTCAAAAAATAATTATTAAATAATTCTTCAGGCTCTGTTGCATTGTTCTAAGTGGAAATCACCAAAAAACGAACAAATTAAATTAATGCCAATGAAATTCAAGAGCCCAAAGATTTTCAGGTTCTGTAAACATCCTACCTCTGGTCAAGTCTTGGTGCTATGAACATCACAACTTCGTATTGACCCTTTTAACTGGCAAATAGTTTCAAGCCATGGCCTTGATCCTTTAGAAACATAATATTATTTCCTTTAATGTAATAGGTTGGGCATTTAAATATGAGGTGCTCTTTTGTTCCAAATGTTAGATAGAAAAACCATAATTGTTTTTATCTTTATAGATGTCTGCTTTGCCTTGACTTGTAGTTGATGTGATCTATTGAATTAAAAAATTATCGAATCCACTAATTTTGCTCTCTTGATGGAGTTTACATGATATTGATCATAGTGTTTTTACCATTGCATATAAGATCCAAATTCTTGTTTTTGTGGTTCTAGAGAAACATGTAGACAAATATTGGAGAACATGAGATTATTGCCTTATTTTAATAGATTCATTGAAAATCATTTTTATTCATTTTGTAGTGTATTTACATGTAAAAAGTCTCATTATTATTTTATCTAAAGGAGGAAGTTTGAATATGGTGGATTCATCAACGAATAGCCCAAGGCGAATGCCTTTTTTATGTAGGGAAAGAGCATTTGTATCCATATTGGATGATGAAAAAGAAGGTAGATTTTCTTTATCAAACAAACAAGGTGCAAAGCTTTTGGAGGTTTTATGGATTTGTGGGCTCTATCTCGACCATTGTGGCTGCAGGTGAACCAACTTGCTTAGAAATACTTCTTAAGAGGATTTATGAGTCACTCATTTAGTCACAATTCATAGTTCATTAGTTGAACATTTTAAAATAGAAATAACACCCATTACAAATGAATTCTTTTTAGATTAAAAACTCTTACGTAGATATCTTATTATTTAATTTCGTATGCGTATAGGATAGAAGAGTAAGTTAGCCCTATCGAATGCTTGTTGTTGTTGGAAAATGTAACTAGGTTCGGTCTTCATACTTGTACTTGAAGTAAAAATGTAATATATTTGCCAAAATAAAAGCAAAAATAATTTTTATTATTTTTGAATTGGCTTATTAAAGCATGGGTTTCATGTTTGGGTCAAATGTATAGGTCAAGCCTCCATGGTAGGCTTTAGGATATTTGTCAAAGTCAATTTGTTTATTGATTAAAAGACTCCTTCATCATCAAGTTAGCCTCCTCAACGACTCCTTCAAGTTGGCCTCAAAGAAACAGTCATAAAATTATTCATGCCAGCCTGCAATAAAGACACATCTTTTCATGGTTCATGTTGGCGGCTCATTTAGTATGGTCATACCACTATATATACAAGCCTGTGATTTTCACATAACACAATATCAAGTTTGGATTTCAGAGTGCCTACTTTTGGTGATTACATAGAAGTTCAAACATAACTTCAGAGACATAATTCGGGTGATAAGTTCGGATATCACAATATGATGACTTCAATTTGGTGCTACTTTAGAAGGAGAGGCTCGTTACATAGATAAACTCGTAGTACCATGACTTCAATTTGGTGCTATTCCAGTGACGCTCTCACAGTTTCTTGGTGCTATTATAATGATGCTATTACAGTAGATAAAGGAGCTTAGATTGTTTGTAGAGGTGTTCTCTTCGAAGACAAGTGTGAAGAAGAATGACAAGTACAGGAAGCCATTATGAGGAAATTCATTTAACTCCCATCTCTATCGATTTTCCAACATGGTAGTGGAGCTATGGTCAAAGTCAAAGGCAATTTGAAGAACACGTATATAACCTTGAAGCATTCTCAGCGTTGTCAAGATCCTTGAAGGTGACAAGTGATATTTCAGTGCTGCCACAGGGAGAAACAATTCGGCCTTTTCAGAATAGGTTCAAAATTATTTCGGTGGTGACACAGTCTCTTCATTTTGTGGCACAATCTCTACATCTTGGTAAAGGCTATACATCGCTCCACAGTTCAGAGAAAATCTCACATAAATCTCAGAAGGACAGGTTTGAATACATCTGAAATGGAGTTCGGATGTCACAAATTAAGCTCTCAATGATGAAACAAAAGTTTGGATTTAAGAGAACACGTCGTCGGTGCTATAACAGAGATTAGAAGTTCAGAGAGGGCAGAGGGTTCGATGACTTCTCGCTATTGCTTCAAAATTTCTTAAGTCACACGACATCCCCCACCCAAATTTCAATTAATGATATTGAATTTTCTTCCCTTTAATTTCCCAAACAACACAGAATAGACTTTCTCTGTCGATGAATTTTCTCTGTATCGTTGGCCAATTTCTTTAAATCACACAGCGTTCCCCAGCCCAAACCAATACACACGGTATTGAATTTTCATCCCTTTAATTTCTCATTCTAGACAGAATAGGCTTTCTTTATTGACACAGTCTCTTCATTTTGTGGCACAGTCTCTTCATTTCGTGGCACAGTCTCTACATCTTGGTAAAGGCTATACATCGCTAAGGCATTGAGCAACAGAAGTGGTATCGTATCGTTCAATAGATGGGTACCTATTCAAAGAAACAGGTGGTGGGGCGATTCTCATAATCGCCCTGCCACCACCCGGGTGGTGGCGGGGCGGTGGCTGGGCGATTCTGAGAATCGCCCCACCACCCGCCGTATCTGAGAATCACTATTATAAGTCAGGTAGTCACCCCTTCACATTTACCTGTACACGAAATGGTAGAATAAATATAGTGCATCAGTAAATAAAAAAAGCGTATAGTTATCCCAAAGAACTTTGTTGCTAAGGCGTTGAGCAGCAGAAGTGGTATGGTATCGTTCAATAGATGGGTACCTATTCAAAGAAACGGGTGGTGGGGTGATTCTCAGAATCGTCCAACCACCCTGAGAATCACTATTATAAGTCAGGTAGTCACCACTTCACATTTACCTGTAAACGAAATGGTAGAATAAATATAATGCATCAATAAATAAAAAGTGTATAGTTATCCACGAAGAACTTTGTTGCTAAGGCATTGAGCAGCGGAAATGGTATGGTATCGTTCAATAGATGGGTACCTATTCAAAGAAATATTGATAAAGTATTTTAAATTAACTTTAATGTCAGGTATGCTTGTCAAGTTTTCCTGCTCTTCGTGTTACTCACAATAATATAAAGGTGGTAAATAACCGATGATTATTAAAGGCGGCCTGGAGTTAGTGCTTTCAACAAGTTCAAAGGTATAAATTATGTATTTGGTGCATTGGATGGCCTCCGAAACATTCATGAAAAACATGGCTCTCTATTTACCATGTTAACTCAAGATCAGTGAAAAATGAAAGAGAATTCATCGCAGAGGATAAGCACAATACCAAGATCATATCACAAGCTCATGATGAGGACACAATAAATTTATCACACTTTGCCGATAAAGAGTAGTGAGATGCATTTATAGTTAAGTATGGTAGAGATGTTGTCATGTGGAAAATGCTTATATCTTTATAGGTCATTTACATTAATAGATGTTGTCTAATAATTGGTAATTTTTAATAATTGGTAAATTCACTTAGAGACCAGTAACCGTGAAATGAATAGCCAAATTGAAAGCTCATGACACAACATTGATATATAAAGTAGAGTCTATATAAGAGATTGTAGGAGCTTGTCACGTGCAATAGATTTGGATTATTGATCCGACCATTAATTCAATGGATGGTGTTTGACATGAAGAGATTGAAATATGTTACTCATGAAGTAGATGGTGGGATTGAAAAAAAAAACATAAGAGCAATAGCAAGTTTTATTTTCCTCTTTATTCATGGTTCCATAAGGGTTTGACCATGGTGAAAAGTTTTATCATTACCCTTTCCATATGGTTCCATTTAAGGCTTTAAATTAGATTGTGGTTACACATGGAGATGCAAGTTTTATTTATACCCTCTCTTTATGTTTCAACATAAGGCCTGATCCATTTTAAATAAGAATTGAATTTTTATTTATACCATATTTTATGGTTATATTAAAGGTTTTTTCATTTTAAAGAAAAGTGAAGTCCTACGGATATGGCAAATTTTATTAATACCTTTTTTTCCATGTTCATTTTTTTTCATGTTTTTTTAGATTGAATTCTAATTATATTTTAAAAAATAGTATAATTTAGTAAACATGAAGAGGAGTATTAGTTTCATAGGACTCATAATTGTTATGGTGATTATATGAATAATTATTATATCTAATAGTTGGATTTGGTTTACGGAATTAGGAAAAATGTTGTTATACTCCTAGAGGTTAGAGGCCCCGAGGAATTCGGCAAAATGTTGTACATCTCTAAAGTATGTTGTAAAATGTTGTTATGTCCCTTAAGTATGAGCCTCTCTACAATTTAATTTTAGAACTTAGTATGGGGTCAATGTATAAGTGTTAGATGGTTAAATGTTAGATATGTAAGAGTTAAATATGTGAATATCTTTTAAAAGTTAGGCTCATAAGTATACATGGTTAAATGTTAGATATGTAAGAGTTAAATATGTGAATATCTTTTAAAAGTTAGGCTCATAAGTATACATAAGTTATCTTTTAAAAGTTAGGCTCATAAGTATACCTTATTTTCTTCCCAGTGGTTATACCTTGTTTCTTTCAATAGCCCTTGCAATTATTTCATAAAAAGTAGTTGTAGTAAATTTATATAGCAACATTGTAGCCCTAGTAATAGATTTATTTTCTAATAAATTAGATTTATTTTCTACAAATAGTATATTTGTTGAATTGAATTTTTGCAGACATAAAAAACTAGTTTTATCATTGTAAGAATTTTTAATTGTTAAATTGATTTTAAACTATTGTACATATTAGTATTAACTGTTGACTAGTTTAATTGAGCCAATTATAGTATGTAGTTACCTCTATATCACTTGTTAATGATTGGTAAATTCACTTAGAGACCAGTCAACTTGAAATGAATAGCCAAATTGAAAGCTCATGACACAACATTGATATATAAAGTAGATTCTATATAAGAGATTGTAGGAGCTTGTCACGTGCAATAGATTTGGATTATTGACTCGACCATTAATTCAATGGATGGTGTTTGACATGAAGAGATTGAAATATGTTACTAATTAAGTAGATGGTGGGATTGAAACAAAAAAAAACATAGCACCGTTGATGTTGATGTTATGGTTGAGAACATGTTGAATTTATACTTAGAAAAGAAAAATGATATTCTACCAAAAACATTAATGTGATTTTTTCCTCATAAACAACTTTGATTGGCACATAAAAATTTGGTTTTACTAGCATTCTTTTTAAAGTTTGAAAATTGACCCTAAAAAAAATCATTGTTCCAGTATCATCAATTTTCATTTTGAAGCTATATTTTGCACAAAAATTTCGTAGTAAATTTCGTAGTCATTGCCATTTTTAAAACATGTTCAAAATTTACCCCTAAAAAATAAAATCATTGTTCCAGTATACACACTTTTCGTTTTTAGCATTGTTTTTGATGTTTTTTCGGGATTTTTGGGCCAGAGTTCTCATTTTGAGTTTATAGTTCCCGTTTCAAAGTTTACATTGTTAAAAGGCATGTCATCCTTATCTCCAAGAGTGGTTAGCTAATTTATGGGCAAACCACTATATATAGTGTTGCTCATCTTCATTTTAGCACATCAATTTTAGTAAAGGGTCCGAGACAACAAATGAGTGCAAGAAAGTGTTCGAAACAAGTAAGGAGTGCAAGAAAGGAAGAAATAGAAGACTTTTATCCAGCACAACAACAAGAAGATAAATCTAAACTATTTTTGGCATCATTCCTGGTCATTTATCTGTACGTGTGATAGGTGTTAGGGTATTGCAGTAAGGGTTACAATAGTTAGAAACAAAATCAAAACAAAAGGTCTATCTACTAGCCAAAGTTACAAGGATAAGACTCCTAATAAATAAATTAAGAAATATTTCTCCAAACCACTCCAAAGAAGCTCACACATGTGTTTTACAAGGGAACAAAGTTGCAGGTTTGTGGAGGAAAGTAGAGCCGAAATTGGAAGTGCTAGAAATCAGTTTGACTAATGTTGATTTGGTCAAGAAGGAGAAGCAATGAAGAAGGGTGTTTTGGCTTGATCTTGGAGAGTTTTTTGTGGGAAATGTCTTTGTATTGGTCTTGGTATTTGTTAACTAGAATATCTATAAGAGGAAGATTTTTTTTTTTAGGTTTTCCTCTCAAAGATTGAAATATTTTGGCCCTCGTTGATAGCCTTCCGTGTCTCTTGTCTATTTATGTTCATACATTGGTAGTTTTTTATGAAGAAGAACACTAATAACATAAGTAAAGGAATATACTAATCTAAAGAAGTAAAAATCTCTCACAGGAAGTTACTAATTAAGGAGAAATAACTTAATATCTTTGCCCTATATTTCTTAACAAGTAGTTGGGTGAGAATTGTATTGTGTTGTATTTGCATGCCATTTTTTCTTTACTTTTTCCTTGAAAATTCATTTGTGTGACAATATTTCATTATTGATTTGTTTTATTTGTGTTTGTTTTTGTTGTATTTTTTTCCCTATATTATATTTCTAAATGTTTGTATCATTTTAATATTTGTTATATGCACTAATATTACTTGATTGTTTGTAATTATAAAGGAATAAACCATGAGGAAAATTACCATGGAGGAAGACATGGTTGTATAAGTTCTTGTTCAAAAACATGAGATGAATATTGAACATCAAGTTACTAATCTTATGGAAGAAGATGTTGATGCTAATGCAGAGTTGAAGAAGATGGGACAAATATATTTATGACAAGCATTTGATAATGTTGAAATGGATGATGATGATGACAATCTTGATGATGTTTTTGATTTACCTATACTTGAGAAGAAAGACAACTTCGTTATTAAGGATCCAAAACACATCTTCTCTTAGATATATTGTTATTGGTGAACTTATAGGTTATGAATGGTTTTTCATATGCTAGTGTCACATAGATCCCAAGGTATGTAACATATTTTAGCACATTTAGCTCCTGATGATAATGATTTTCCTTTTTCCTCTTTTTTTTAATTGCTAATTGATCATGTATATAATTTGGATGTACTATGTATGATTAATGTTCTTTACATTAACCAATTTTTTTTTTAAATATGTTGTAGATTACTAATCGAACTTTCATTCCCACCATCAAAATATGTTTTACTTTTCACATATCGATATTTACATGCCATTATGAAAGATATTTAAATAAAGTATCAAGTTATTGATGCACGCCTTGATGATCATATTATGTATTATAGAGAACATGCATCGAAAGAAGAGTTCTTGGAATTGCAAGTTAGTATATATCTAACCGATCAAGTAACAAAAAAGGTGCCTCACAAGGTTCTTCATTATATTCCCATAATTTCATGTTTGTGGTGATTGTCCAGGTGTAAATGAATAGGAGATTTTATGGATTACCAAGAAAATAACAAAAGTAAATATGATGTTCCTCAAATTCCTATGGATGGATTTGGATTTAATAAGATAGAGGAAATGTGGTCACGTTTTAAAGTCAAACCTCATAATCTTAGGCTTTTATTAGTAGTTGATGGTGTCAATCCATTTGGAGAGTTTATATTTACTTGTTGGTAGGAAATAATCCCTAAGGCGAGGGATGAAAGCCTCAATAGAGCGGAATAAATCAATCAACATAGAATACTCAATCTAGCATGCAAAAAATTCAAATTATTAAAGTTGGAATTAGGAATGTACCTAGGGGTCCTACATTTGATGGTGTTCCCATAGGGTCCAAATCCTCTGCTTCCCCCAAGATGTGAAAACCTACAAATCAATCAGAGAAGTATAGAGAGAATATATAATTCAGACTATAATTTGGACTATCATTGATAAGATGAATACATATATCAAGAACAAGACATGAGCTTATTTATTGATGAATGGAAGTAAGTACATTATAGATACAACCTGATATAGGAAAGAGGCACTGATAAAGCCTTCATATGGATCCGTCTAGCTCGAGCCACAAAGACAACCTCTCTAATAGATGCAAGAAGATGTTATATAAGGAGAATGAGTATCTTTGCAAAAGAAACCAAGGTTTCCTAGTGGATGGGAGTGCATGAGGCACGATAAAATCATACTTGATCTGGGGGAAATCAAGAATAATTTCGATATCTCTCTTAGATTTTGAATTATGCCTACCCAAGGGGTGTATATATACCACCTAAATTTGGTTATTTTAGTTAGGCCACAAACTCCTATAGGTGGGCTCTTCATAAACCTGCAAACCCCACCTAAAAAATATAATTTTATTTTATTTTTTCAAATTTAAAAATGTATACACGGGTATAGTGTTCTGGGACCCATGTATGTACATGCTTTCGTGTAGGCAGAGTCATGTTTGGAACTCGAAATATATATATTTTTAATATAAATGCAAGTTTGGAATGGTAAAGTGAATGCCCAGGGCCATAAAAGAGCATCAGGTCTACAGGAGTGCTAAATGATTCTATTATAGGTGTGCCCTAATATATGAGGCTAGAGGGGAGCATGATGGCCAAATTATATGAAGGATAGGGAGAGGAGTCGTTTGAAAACCTAGGAGGATATCACTAGATTCTAGCCCATCAATTACCTATGGAAGGAGTGAGAATAAAAGCTCATGTCTAAGGTGGGCATACCCATGCTCAGAAGTAATAAATCATGTTCGTTGATTAAGTATAATGTGGATCCAAAATGTATTCATAAGTGTACAAAATGAGATAAACAATACATACTGGATCATTATATCATAGTCGCAGAAGAAAACAATGGAACTATGTCTCACTATCACATAGAAGGATGTGTGAATAATGATGTTGTATAATTGATCCTCATAAAAGTAACAAGTCATGTAAGAGAAGTAATGGTATTGCATACACTTGGATTCCAACATATAAGATGTTGATGAGAAAGTGTGCAACATATAGAGCTAAAAGGTGACACTGGTAAAAAGTTGAAGGAAATATCAAGTGAACCAAGATGCTCACACAACCCGAGGTCTTCGCTAATCATAGATGGTAAATTTCTACACCATGGGAATAAAAGAGCTGAAGTTGACCATGTGAGAAATTTTTTAATTACTAATCATTGATGTATACCATTAACAAACATGAGACAACTCACCAATTATGATAATGAGTGTCAGGGTAACCCAGTAGAATCTAACAAGTGTGAATAGATGTGTTGAAGGTGAACATTCAAAATAATCTACCAATCAGGAGAAATTGATGTATTCTTACTATCAATAGAGAAGGAGTCTGCCACTGATGACTGCAAACCCTAAGGTATTAAAAAATAACTCTAGAGAGAAATGAGTTGGAGTCAATGGGAAAATATCTATTGGAAGGAAGGAAGTAAGGAATCCCACATCGACCAACACCAACGTAACTCGTAGGAAAATAATTTGGAAAGAATTAGATGAATAAAGATGAAGTAACCACCTCGAAGTACATTTTTTACGTGCACAAAATGTAGCTAGTGCATGAAAGAAAATATATGAACCAACCAATAATGAAATCTGATAAAGAGGTAACAAATCCACCAATAGGGTCAAATGGAAACCAAGGTATTACACGAAACTCAATGTGTGATAATGTAGGCTAACGTCGAACATAAGGGAAACCACTAAGTCAAAGACCGATGATACAAATCGATGCTGAGAAGAAGGTTACCTATCAATGATGTAAATAGAGCTAGGGTGCGACTCTAGGTCTACTCTTAGAGAAATTTGTCAAATTCGATAAGACCAAACCAACCAACAATAAGTCAATGGGGACCTTCATAACTGACATGACTAAAGCTCCAAGTAACTAATGTGATACTGAGATTGACTTAGCAGACTAGCTATGGTCGACAGAAATGAGTCAAGAGACACTACAAAATGACCAACAACACATTGAATTCCCTCGAACAAAAGCTCGACTTCATGTGACTTCATGGAAACATTAAAAAAATTTGTATAATTTTGTGATGTAGGAGGCATCAACAAAATCTCCATATGCTTGGAAGAGATAACAAATCGGTAGAGGACAGACTCAAAAACAAGGTTTCATCTTGCCTAAAGTAAAACTAAGTCCCATCCTAATGGAGGAAAGACACATTTTAAAGTGTTTTGTTTAAGAGAAACATCACTGACAATTGTTGCCATCTAATGATGAAGAAACTATATCATTCCTGCTCTTATTTTGGAATATTGTTGTTTTTTGTTTTTTCAATATTATAAAGATGAAAAGGATAAAAGAATTCTTATAGTACAGTTGATAGAATGAGTGTCAAGTGAAAGTGCACTATTTCCTATGTCTGGAACATTCCTATGCTCAATACGAGGTGGCAGGCATTGGTCATCGACTCTTGGGGAATGTTCCCTCCACAGAAAAGAGTGTCAAGTTGAAAAATGCTAATGAATGCATGAATTGATCCCAAAGAAAGGTCATGGTCAAAAATATCTTATATATGAGTCCAATGAATCCGACTTCAGGCCAAAAGGGGTTAAAATGGTCAATATGCAATACAATAGTACAACTCAATGCACGGGAGTCTGTAGGGTATAAAGAAAAAAATAAGAGCAGAGAAGAAGAAGAATGAAACTTCAACATAAAGTCATTGCGAGACTAAAGAGGACTCCCAAGCATAATCACAAAATTTCAGCATGGGTTCCAAATGACAACAAGGTACTATCTAGGGTGCCCATGATAAGGTAGGATCTACCACACAAGTTATGGCACTTCTTAACAATGAGAAGGTTCCGTGTTATAGCTTGGTGGGTAGATTATAAGGCCAAAATGGAAAAGGAATTGATAATGCATAATGTAGGTGAATAACCTAACCTATATTCTATGTTTTAGATCCAAACCTATCAGAACCGATCAACCATAAAAATACCCAAAGGAGAAGCCTTCAAAGTTATGTAGACATAATTGGGAAGACTGGGAAAGAAGTTAATACATCCTATATATAAACTTCATATTAAATCTTGTGTTATAGAGTTAAAAAATTGAAAATGATTACCTTATATATACAATATGGTACAGGGAACCACACAGCCTTGTGACTTATGCATAACAATTTTTCAGGACAAGCTCCTCGAGGGAATTAAGCCAAGGACTCCTTTGGTAACTAAAACTCATGGCTTCAAGTAGCTCCTCCCCCGAAGGAAACTCAACATCCAAGAAATCATGAGAACTAGGAGGATCAAAAGAGGGAAGTGAGGGGTCCCATCCCCCAATAATAAAAATCACTTGATCAACTGTTGGGATCAAATCTTGAGAATGAAAATAATAGTTGATAGGACCCTTCTCAGAATCAATTTAGCATTGACAATATAATGCCACATAGTTTACTCGTGATGAGCTAGAGTCTAATTTAACACTTGGAACATACCAAGTAGTATTCTAAGCTAATTTCAAAATAGGATGGTGATTATAAAATGCAACTTGATTAATAGTGACAATACTTTCGTTGTGAGAAAAATACGTCACTCAAAAGAGTGAAGAAACCACATCATTTATAGCATAGAAATAATCACACCCAAGGAACATATTGAAGTCTAAAGGGTGATCAACCAACCGCCATATTTATTAATACATTCTTCTCACCTCAAGGGATAGGAAATTGAGGAAGAGCACACATAGATTCACTAGTTCTTCTATCATAGGCTAATAATTGACTATTAGCTGCTAGCAACTTTGGAGAGCCCAAACCTTTCCAAGTCGAGGAGGATATAATACTTGCAGAGGATCCTTCATCCATTATATATTGAAATAAATTTGTGGAATTAAGTTTAACCCTTATTTGGAAAGGTGCAACAAAAGGAAGATGATGCTCAACAATATTATCTGAATCAAAGGAAACACTCCTAGAACATGCAGGGGTTACACTCGAAGAGATTGGTATGCCCCATAGCCCAGAAGAATCTAAAATATAAATCAAGAAGACTATGATGTTAAGAACTTAACCCCCAAAAAGAGGAGTGTGATCGGACAAATATTTCAATTTCGCCACCACTTCATCAACCAATGGCTGAGTAGATTGTTGAGAAACCATAATAGTTTTAGGCGTAGAAGAACCTTGAGACTTGGAGCACAACCTTTGTACCACTAAAATATGAGGGCACAAATGAGTAAGATGATCTATTTTATATAAACTACAAGGGAACTTAGTCTTAAATCTTCTACACCTAGTTCTCTGATCAACATCAATTCCTCCAACATGACTAGTAGTGTCTGGTGGTGAGTCTCCAACATTACATGTAGAGGTTAGTCACTCTTTCAAAATATATATGAGATTTGTGCCCCCAGAATCACTCACAGAAGTAGATGAGTCATCAAGAACTTGACACAGAGAGGTAGGTGACCCATTTCTAGTATGACTATTAGTGAATATACTTATGCCCCCAACATGACTTTTAGCGGTTGACAGCTCATCTCCAACATTACTTGCAGAGTTTGGTAATGAATCATAGAGAGAATTATTCTTATTCTTATTCTTCCTATTTCTCTTGTTTTTAGATTTCTTATTACAAGGTGGAGAAGAAAATGGAAGCCCATATTTCTATGGAAAAGAAGATGAGCAATTAACACCCATTTGATGTCATTGAAATAAGGAATTCATATGAGAATCTTTAAGAACATTTACAATATTCGAAGTGGACCACATGAAAATTGGCAATCCAACATTCAATCAAAGAATATTCAAAGTCACCATTAAGGGGTCACCAACATTTCCAAATAAAGTAAAATCACAAGGATCCCATTTTGAAGGGGTCCCTTGGTTGGTATCTACCAGAACATTAGCCATACCCAACTTTTGTGTAGATCCTTCCCTTACGGGATTGTTCAAATTACCTTTCAAGGAAGAGAGATGCACAATCAAATCTCTTCCCTTAAGGAGGAAACTCCACAATTTCAAGATAAAGATCAAAATCCTTTTAATACTAGTAGAGTGGTTGGTCAGTCACTCTAAAGAAAAGATCCAAAAGTGGCAAGAAAAAACCCACCTAAGGCAAGATAAATACAAAGAACAATGAACACTCCACTATAAAGTCCTAAAGATGTAGAAAAGAAAAAAAACTTCCAAGTATATCCACTCCAGGTGGTTAGGATTGGATAGTAAAATACAAGAAAGTGGGTAAAGGGGCCTTATGAAGGAAATTTGGGATGATGAGGGACCAATTCATTCCAGCGAAGGTATGAGAAATAATTATGCTGACCTCCAGATAATAGCCTTTGCTGGTGCAAGTACATAGGCTTCATGAGGGCACCCTCCAAAAGTACTATGAAATTGATACAACATATGCCTTAGGTGCCACTGACATTCCCTACCAAACACCAAGGCTATGTGAAATAAAAAAGAAAAACCTAGGCTATGTGAAATTGAAACTCTTCTTTTTAGTTGATGAAACAATACTTCTACAAAGGTTCTACGAGAAAATTAATAAAGGAAAAAACATTTTTTCTTTTTCAATTTGGCACTCACACATTAAAAATATAACAAAAAGAAATAAATGATATCTAAATTTCATCTAACCAATGCACACTAGTATGTAAATGCAATATTCAAATAGAAATCTAATGGTAATCAAATGTGATAAAAAAGACAAAAGAAAACCCAAACAACAAAGAGAAGCAAATCCCAAAGCAAATAACACTTACCAAAGCAAAAATGATATATTACCTTATCACAACAACTTTCACATTTACCAAAACCCACAAGACTACAAGTAAGGAAACAAAAAGGAAAGAAAGAAACAAGAAAATTATTTTCTTTCTCTTTTAAGAATCTTGAAAACTGAAAATTCAAAAAGGAAAGAAAATTAAAGATTTCAAAGACAAAAGTATGAAGAATACTCAAGTATACCTAGCCTCAAATATGATCATAAAGATTAAAATACTAGTGAAACTAGAGGCTTACCATTATAAGAACTTGGCCGAAAAGATGCGAGAGTCTAAAAGAATTAGAAGGACCTGAAAGAAATGAAATATCCAATTCACCAAAGAATCTTAAACCCTTTTCAAAAAACAAGAAAGTGAAAGCAACAAGAGCCAACTTCTAGGTCACAAGGGAAAGAAATCCAAGAATGGGTTATCAACAACTTCATCAGTAATAAATCTATTATGGAGCCACATAATAACTAAATACTTCACAAAGAAGATCGGGAACCCAAATTCAAATGCAAAAAGCTTCAAAAATTGAAAATCCTAGGTTGACACAAGAATTTCTCTAAGAGGAAAGACATCAACAAAAACAATTATCAAGGTGATTCCATTACAAAGATCAAGAAAAATTAAGAAACTTTTCCAAAGCCTCAACACATTAAATAAATGAATTTTTTTCATTTTTCAGATCTATACGCCACTGTTCAAAGGCAGTTTACGGTATAGATGCAATTGTGTGTGAAGAAAAAAGTGTGTATCCTAGTTTCTTTCGAAGAAACTTTGTATGTACATGACGGTCTATAACAAAAAGTGTGTATAAAACACAAAATGAGGAAAAATAAAAGGAAAGCCTAGATCTAAAAGATCGGGATGAAATACCAAATTACTCAAGACTTTAGACGATTGAAAAAACCAAGAAACAACAAACTAAAAACCTAGATCAAAGAAAACAACCCTTCTAGGAAATACTTGATGATAATCCCAGGCATAGTTGCTAATTCTTTTGGTGGGAAATAATATATTAGGTGAGGGTTGAAGGCTTCAATAGAGTGGAATAAATAAATGAACAAACAACACTTAATCTAGCATGGAAAAAAATTGAATTATTAAAGGTGGACTTAGGAACGTACCTAGGGGTCCTATGTTTGAAGATGTTCCCATAGGGTCCAAAACCTCTGCTTCCTTCAATATGTGTAGACCTTCAGATAAATCATAAAAGCATAAATAGAATATATAATTCAAATTACACACATAATAATATGTTATATCATCATAAATAACAATTTAGACTATCCTTCATAAGATGACAACATATATCGCTAACAAGACATGCGCTTATTTATTTATGACTAACATTAAGAATAGGATAGATACAACCTGATCCAAGCTAGAAGCATTGATGAAGCCTTCCTCTATATATATCCATCTCAAGCCATGAAGGAAACCTCTCTAATAGATGCAAGAATATTCTAGATAAGGAGTTTGAGGATCTCTGCAAAGGAAGCCATGGCTTCCTAGAGACTGGGAGTACATGAGGCATGGGAAAAACATACTTCATATGGGGGAAATTGAGTATAATGTTGATATCTCTATTCTCTTATGAGGTAGGCATACCCAAGGGGTATATATATACTACCTCAAATTGGTTATTTTAGTCAGGACACAGGCTCTTGTAGGTGGGCTCTCGGTAAAACCTGTAAACCCCACAAAAAAAAAAAAAAAAAAAAAAATTTTTTTTTTTTTTTTTTCAAAATTAAAAATGTATTTGTGGGTATAGTCTTCTCGGACTGATGTTTCTACACGGTTTTGTGTGGGAACAATCATGTATGGAATTTGAAATATAGTTTTTTTAATATAAATGCAAGTCTTCAAGGGTAAAGGGACTCTCTAGGGCCATAAAATAACATCAAGTCTACAAAAGTGTTGAATGATGCTATAATAGGTTCCCCTTAATATAGGGGGTCAGAGGGGAACATGATGACCTAAATATATTAAGTATAAAGAGAGGAGTCATTCAAAAACCTAGGAGGAAATCACTAGATTCCAACCCATTAAATACCTATGGAAGAAGGCATAAAGAAAACCGAGGGTTGAGGCGAGCATATCCATGCTTAGAAGTAATAAAGCATGTTCGTTGATCAAGTATAGTGTGGATCCAAAATGTATACGAAAGTGTACAAAATGAGCTGAATAATACATAGTGGATCATCATATCATAGCCATGAAATAACATAGTAGAACTATGTCTCAATATCATATAGAAGGATATATAAATAATGATGTCGTATAACTAATCCTCATAAAAGTACCAAGTCATGTAAGTGGAGTAGTGGTATTCCATAAAATCAGGTGCCAACATATAAAATGATACTGAGAAATTTTGCAACATATAGAGCTGAAAGGTGTCATTGGCAGAAAGTTGAAGGAACTATCAAGTGAACCAAACTCAACACAAGGTCTTCACTGACCACAGATGGTACATTTGTACACCATAGGAGTGAATGAGCTAAAGTTGACCATGTGAGGAATTTTTTGAGTGCCATTCATTGATGTATACTGTTAACAAATGTGAGACAAATCACCATAATAATAATGAGTGTCAAGGTACCCTAGTACAATCTAACAATTGTGAATAGATGTGTTGAAGTCAAACACTTGAAAGAATCTACCAATCAGGAGACATTTATGTATTCTCACTATCGAGAGTGAAGGAGTCTTGCATTGATTACTTCAAACCCTAAGAATTTGAAAAATAACTCTAGACCGTATTCCCAGAGCAATGAGTAGAGTTGAAGGGAAGATATTTGTTGTAAGGAAGGCATTAAGGCATCACACATCAACCATCGCAAGCGTAACTTGAAGGCCAATAATTTGGAATGACTTAAATCAAATAAAGGTGAAGTAACCACCTAGAAGTACATTTTTCGCGTGAAACAAATGTAGCTAGTGAAGAAAATAAATTGTCTTAACCAACCAATGATGAAAGTTGACACATAGGTGTGGAATCCACTAAAAGGTTCAGATGGAAACCAAGGTACTACACGAATCCCAAGGTGTGATAATGTAAGATGACATTGAACACAAGGGAAACCACTCAGCCAAATACCCATGATACTGATCAATGTTGAGCATAAGGTCACCTATAAATGATGTAAATAGGGCCATGCTACACTCTAGGTCTATTCTCAGAGAAATTTGTTAGAGTCGATAAAAGTACACCCACTAGCAAGAAGTCAATGGGAATCTTCTTAACTGACATGATTAAAGGACCAAGTAATTGATGTGATACTGAGAATAACTTGATAGACTGGGTACGACTAACATAAATGTGTTAAGAAACACTACAGAATGGATGACAAAAGGTTAACTTCCCTTAAGAAAAAACACGACTTTATGTGACTTCATGGAAGGATAAAATAACTCTGTATAAGTTTTTGTTTCAAGAGGCATAAAAAAACTCTCCGTATGATTCAAAGAGTTAGCCAACTGGTGGAGGCCTGACTTAGAAATAACGTTTGGATTCCCTAAAGTCAAATGAAGTCCATCTCGATGGAGGACTAATTCAGAAACAAGGTTTTGGATTCCCTAAATTCAAATGAAGTCCCATCCCAATGGAGGAAAGACTCATTTTAATGTGCTTTGTCCAAGGGAAACATAACCGACACTTGCTACCATCAAATGATGAAGAAACCATCACATTCCTACTCTTTTTTTGGAGTATTTTTTCTTTTTTCTTTTTGATATTATAAAGCCCAAAAAAGAATAAAATAATTCCTATAATACAGTGTAGAGAAAAAGTGTCAAGGGCAAGTGCACTAATTCCTAGGTCTGGAACATTCCTATGTTCAATGCAAGTTGGAGGATACTAGTGATCAAAACTCAAGGAATGTTCCCTCCATGTAAAATGGTGTCAAGTCAAAAAAGGATAATGAGTGAATGGCTTGATCTTGTAGAAAAGTTATTGTCAAATGTGACTTATATATGAGACCAATGAAGCTAACTTAAGGCCAAAAGGGGTACAAGTGGTCAATCTGTAATGCAGTAGTACAACTCAACACATGGGAGCCTCTAGGGTATAAATCCAAAATAAAAGATGAGCAGAAGAAGAATGTGTCTTCAATGCAAATTCATGGTGGGACTAAAGAGGACTCTTGAGCCCAAGAAAAAAACTCTAGCATGGGTGCCAAGTGACAATGGGGTATTATCTAGGGTGCCCATGACAAGGTAGGCTCTACTACACAAGTTATGGAACTTCTAAGAAGTAAGAAGGTTTTGTATCACAACTTGGTGGGGTTGATCCTAAGGAAAAAATGGAAAAGGAATTGATATTGCACAAGTCAGGTGAATAACCTAACCTATATTCCAATTTCGATATCTAATACCTATCAGAGAAGATCAACCATGAAAATACCCAAAGGATAATTCTTCAAATTTTTGTAGACAAAACTAGGCACACTTGGTAAGAAGTTAATAATTCCATATATAACTTTAGATAAAATCATATGTTATAGAATAGAAAACTTGAAAATTTGTACCTTATATATACAATATGGTACAAGGAACCACAGAGACTTACGACTTAAACATAAGAGTTCTTCATGACAAGCCCCTTGTGAGACTCAGGCCAAGGAATCCTTTTGTAACTAAAACTCATGGCTTCATGTAGCTCCTCCTGCGAAGGAAAAACAAAATCAAGGAAATTATGAGCAAATGATCAAACTAAACCAGAACATATCATATGAATGCACAACTACTCATCAATATACCAATCCAAAAACTATTACCCATCATAGAAACTAACTGTTGCTACTACAGACCCTGATCAACCATATGCTAGAATATATATGCTATTGTTTTGACTCATACCCATGTATGTACACACTTCTCCTAAGAGGACCTGCATACAATCTCAAATTATTGGTAATTGAATTTGCATCTATCTACTACTGAATTAGTTACTCAATCATATAGTAAACCCAAACCCATCATAGATAACTAAAGTAATTATAGAGCATCACACAATAGCATCACCCCTAGTCAACATATCATTCCATAAATAATTCAACCCAACCAAAATTATCAAACATAGATTATCATGAGAGAGAGATTATCGAAAGAAAATTGAAAACATAACAGAATTGATCATACATCATTAAAAACTCATACTACAAAACCCTAGTAGATGTACACAACTCTCGTAAAGAACATCTCTATATGTATGCACTTATCATTCACCACACCTGTGTATAGATCTATCGATACTACATAATGTACATGCGACTTCCCAGTAGACGATCTATGTATGTACACGAATTCTAAGTGTTAAACCCATGTACAAATCTATAATCATTGAGACATATCATCGTTGCAACACAACATTTGTCAAAACCAAATCTGAACACGCAAATTGTTATAGACACACATCATAATATCATCATCATAGAGCTATCAAATCATAAATAGATTATTCAATATTGGCCATTTTAGATCTATAAGATATGATCCATCTCGATGCTCCCTTGTGCAAACCTATTTCAGATAAATTCATTCATAAATAATCCATTACATGCACACTTAACACTTTGATCTCCATCTCCTTATATAGTATGAGCCTTAGCCAATACCTTAGGTAAATCCCTTAGTAATACCAATGGTATTCTTTGACGGGATAAAATATCCATTTTTGTGTTCTTTAAAATGGCACGGAAATTGAGAATACTATGATGCGGAAATTGTACGCAACTTTGCTTCACCATATCCACATATGTACGCAATCTTTGTTCACAGGACCCACAATAGTTTTCTTACACTTTAAATTTATCATTTCTTTGTCTCTGAAATAATATTCCTTTAAACAATATCTTTGTCACATCAGTACTATCCTATATGTACTCATCCTGCTAGCATCATGTTAACATATTAATCAAGTCGGTTTCCATCAAGGACAACACATTAGTCATAATGCCAACAATCTCCCTCGTTGTACTTGATGGAAACCAATATGGTGTTTGGTCACCATCACTTGTAATACCTACAAAAACATTTTTAATCATACCAAGCTTCTCTCCAATCATTCTTCTCCAAACACCAAGCTACTCTCCCCCTTTGATATTAAGGTAAAAAGGTTGACCAATGTTGAGTGAAGACTTCTTCCCCCTTTTTAGAGAGAATTACTAACCATGCTACCCCTGAGCATACGCTGAAGCTTATGGAATATTTTTAATGAAGGACGTGATTCTATGACTCAACCAAATATGAACTTTCCTATCACCAAGGACTCGTGCTTACATCAATCACCCAACATAGTGAGGTCACATATCTGACTCATCATTACATAAAATGCCCAAAATAATGGGATTACATACATAATTGACTTGACCCAAATAGTCCAAACATGACTGAATATTAAAATTGTTACACCATGGGTATTTACATGACCTTTACATTAACATATAGATATGACATTTATGATCAAAACCAAGGACCTCAACCATATGGTAGCAAGACCATAATAGTCATCATAGGATATTGCAACATACATAGTCAAAATATGAAAAAAATACATGCACATCCTCATCATCAATGTGACAAATAAGACGATGTAGCTTCAGTATCATCAACCAATGAGAAACTATGCAACATCATAATATTGTTCCATAGATAAGTTGCTTACAATTTTCATCAAGGTCAACTTTCTCTTTGACTTTGTAAGAAGAGTTTCAATCCAAAGGCATATAGATCTTTTACAGCACAAAAACATATCTTTTCATGTATCAACAACATATGTGAGAACCAAGAATATCATCATAAAGTATGATAGGGAAATGTTTCATAATCCTCATCAGCATCACCATGTGATCAAATCTATCAATATGTGATAATACACACTTTCAGTATCACCCAACAGATCTAGAAGTAGTATATCAGTAACCATCCTCTTAATTTCATCATACACATCTATTAAAGATAAGGAGAACCTTCAACATCGATCAAGTGTATCAAGAAGAATAATCACACCATTGGAAACTCAAGTGATCATCCATAAGATTCTTATCTACAATTTATTGATATCCCATGACATAGAGATAGAAATACGTAAGAATTTGTCATCATGAACCAATCATAGCATGATATTATATAATCAAGGTCTGTTAGTATCCCATCTCCTTGATCTCATTAATATCAACATGATTTATATATGAAGAACCATAATCCTCAAGCAACATACCATGTGTAGCATATCATGTACATGTATCATCACCATGTAACATATGTGAGTACCAAGAACAACACTATAGACATCATCCATAGCTGCACCATATCCAATTTATGCATCAATGAAGACATAATGACAACAACTTATATGTAGTGAGTGAAACTCATCATCATAAACTAATGTCAATAAGGACCATGGCATGCATATCCTCTTCATCTAGAATTAACTCCACTAAGTACAACTTTATCCAAGACTTTATCATCGCTAATGACAGAATAACAACATCATATGTATTTTCAACAACAATAACTACACATCATCAATGACATATATACTTATCATGAACATCATCATGCAACAAGGAATTCTCAATAAAATCATAATGCCAACAATGCACTATTAGAAGCACAAAAAATGCTCCCCCTAAACCTATGCCGACTATTCATTGTCAGGTCTGATCATATCCCTCTTCATCAATCAATAAATCCATCAAAATTACCAAAGTAACAATGCCATATTACAACAAATCATAAGCCAATACTTATTCTAAATAGTATCTAAGCATCAACAGATTGTAACAACCAATGTCAAAACCAAAAAGCTAAATAACAACTAATTGAAGCATATTTGAACTTCTCCCTGAGTCTATCCCATAGTTTCTTCATCTCGTATAAACATACATGACTATCTAGATCAAAACTTGCATATATATCCAACTATTTTTCATGAGATCCACATACTGAAAGTAAAGTGGTAAACAACTCCCCCTAAGCCTGTTTTGTATGTTCCCGTTTCATTATTACTATGTAAGATTCAATCTCAGTAATATAAGAAACATGAATATCAAGTCAACATGGGAATCATCATCGAGATAACTTATGTATTATTTCCCATAATATTATACATCATTGATCCTAAGGACTTGATAATCATCTCCTGCTCTTCAGGAGGTCATGTAACTTTTATCACTTTTGCAGCCGCTATGAGAAGTATTCTTTTAAGAATAATGTACTGCAATAGAAATCATGTTCTTTTACTCTAGGTCTAAATCCTCCTCATTTCTATGAGAATTCAGTTCATAAACGCATATAATTTGTTTGGATTTATGTATCCACTTGGTATGCCTTTTCCAACTTCTTCATCCATAATCTTGCATTTGATTGATGTAAAAATAACTATATTTCCTTTATTTGCATTTGACCTACACTTAGAATATTCTTCTTTATCCATTGAAGTAATAAAGTATTAGCTACTCTTCTATGTTTATTAATTTTGGCTCTACCTTTTCCCATAAATTTTGTTGGAGCATTATTTCCAATAATAACCTTACCATATTGGTTTTTCTTGAGACACTTCATCTTAATCTTATCTCTAGTCATGTGATGAGAGCATCTAATGTCTATGTACCATTCATCTTCTTCTTCAAACGAGAAAACAGAAAGACCACACCTTATCTTATGTTCTTCTTTCTGTGTATTATGAGAAATGTTGATGGATCCATCTTTTTTGGTCTTTTGACATCAATATTCTTATTTGTATGCTTTCCATGTTGTTTGAGGCGATCCATAGATTTGTTCCTGCATTATTTTTCTACATGCCCAAACTTGTTACAAGCATAACATCTTACATGAGCAAAGGAATCATAATATTTTTGTTTCATATTCCTTTTATTGTAATCAATAGCTTTATGACCAAATATGTTGCAAGCAAAACAATATCCCTTAAAGAAACTTGAGTACCTGGAAGTTGATGATCTATTTGTGAAGCAACTATTTTCTTGAGATTGAAACAACCCACTTGTGCAATTGGCTACAATGTTTCCATAATTATGACATATAAAACATTCAACATTATTGATCGGAGGAGAGAATCTATTGAAGTCTCTATTATTGGGAGCAAATGATTTCTTTGAGAATTCATCTTCTTTGGATGTTAATCTGGTTGACTTCTAATCTCTTTGACAAGAATTTTGGATTTCATAATGTTATCTTTGAATATCCTTGTACACGCTTATGAACTAGATTCTCCTTTTACAGTTTTGTGAAATCCAAGACTGGATTTAATGGCACAAGATCTTTGACTTCTAATAATTTATCGAAAATACTAGTACTATCTTGAAATCTCAAGTGTTTATCCTTTCCTTCTAATATACCTTTTAGAATGTTTACATCAACCCCCATTATTTGGTATTTCCTTTCCTTTCCAAGATACTGCTTTCTCATTCCTTCTTCAAACTTTCTTCCTTCTTCCATTTGCTCCTTTAAATTGATAATTTCTTCCTTCAACCCATTCTCTTTTTCTTCAGATTCTTGATGTAGTTTTTCATTTCAGTTGTTTGAATTTTCAAGATATTCTTTTAGAGAGATAATCTCCGCTTACTACAACATTTACTGATTTAATATGATCCCTGTTATCATATGCATCATTATTTTCTTTAGAAATAAGGTTACATATTGGTTCTTCTGATGAACAAATATTCCTTTGTTCTTCCTTCATGGATTTCCTGTAGCTTATCCCATACTTCCTTTGCAGTTGCATAATGCATAACCCTATTTAATGTTGAATCAAGTATGGTATTACTGATATCACTTAATCTCTTATAGTTCTTTTTCACTTCTTCATCTGATGGAGGAATTTTGGTGAAGCCATTGCATACTAAATACAAAACATCAAGGTTCATTAGATAAGACTTAATCTTTTCTTTACATTGTTGATAATTATGATTGCTTAGCATAGGCGTGCCTTCATTTTCCATTGTTTATGACTTGCCTTGTTCTTTTGCTTCTAGTACCATCATTTTTTATTCTGTTTTCTCTTTAAAATGCTTACTTTCACTTTTACCCATGAGTAAAAGTTTAGTTCATTCACTGCCATCTTCACTATCATCATTATTCCATAGACAAGGAAGTGGACCATAATTAGAAAAAAAACCCATACCTGATAGTTCTTTGTTACTATCTTCTTCAATCTTGATCAATAGAAAGGGAGGCTCTCCCAAAATTGAATATTTGTTGACATCTGTAACTGTTACTGCATCTAATATATCACTGTCACTACCACAATTTTCTAACTCCTTCCTTTGAGCTATCTTCTTCTTTCCCATCATCCTTGATCCACTCCAAGTAGTTAAGCTTCAACTGAAGTGACCTGCTCTAATCCCAATTGTTGGGAAAAATACTTGGGGGGGTGAATCAGTATTTTAAAACTTACTTAAACCTTTGAATTTCTTATTTAGATTTCAATACGCTATTGTTATTAAGTAAACTAGTGTATGTACATGACTATGATGAAGGAAAACAACATATATCTAGTTAACTAACTTTTCATATATTTCATCATCTGTTTTACTTTATCCAGTATGTCACTACTTCATTAGCTTTTAATTGAATAGTAACCATAAGAAGTAAGAATAGAATAAACCATCAGACATAAGAAACACATCACCACATAACGACACTAGGAATTTTAGGTGGAAACCCAATGTGGGAGAAAACCACTGATGTCATTGTCTCTATCTTCATCTCTTATTATAAAGGAAAACATCGTACAATATTGTATTGGAACAAACTCATACTAGTATGTAGGTGCCCACCTATAGAAGGCTACAACCTTCACTTTTTCTGCAACATCCACTGGAAGGGAGCTTCAACCCCCTAATATTGTTTACTGTCACCCATCAGAAGGGAGTCCCAACACCCAGATTTGTTTCACCAACTACCACTGGAAGGAAGCTTTCACTTCTTGACTAAAGGATCCAACCCTCAACACCTCTATGGAAGATGTTTCATAATATTTCTTATTAGATCCACTTGACCCAAAAAATCAAACCTATAGGCCACTTTTCATCATATTTTTCCAACTAGACCCACTACCATCATTTAAGCCTAATACCATATAACAATACTGAGACCAATCACTGTATCAAATTACTTAATCACTGAACCAATAAAATCATCAAATAAATCACTGGGTCTCAATCAAATATTGTAACCGATTTAACTAAAAAAAACATATCATTTTAATGCACAACTACTCATCCGTATGCCAATCCAAACACTATTACCCATCACAGAAACCAACTACTGCTACTACAAACCCTGATCAACCAAATGCTAAAATATATACTCTACTATTTTGAGTCATAATTGCATATGTATGCACTTCTCCTTACGATGACGTGTGTATAGATCTCAAAATATTGATAATTAAATCTACATCTTTGTACTACTAAATTAATTACTCAATCACAAAATGAACCCATTATAGATCACTGAACCATATAGAAAGCATCACACAGTAGAATCACCCCTAGTCAACATATCATTCCATAAATAATTCAACCTAACAAGAACTATCAAACATAGATTATCATGAGAGAGACATCATCAAAAATAGTAGAAAACATAACAAAACTGATCAAACATCATTAACAACTCATACTGCAAACCCCTAGTAGATGTACGAGACTTTTGTAAAGCACATCCGCATATGTACATGCTTATCATTCACCACACGTGCGTACAGATCTGTCCATACTACAGAATATGTATGCAACTTCTCAGTGCCAAACCCACATACATATCTGTAATCATTGAGACAAACCTCCGATGCAACACAACATTTATCAAAACCAAATCTGGACATGAAAACTGTTACAAACACACATCATAATATCATCATCACAAAGCTATCAAACCATAAACATATTATTCAATGTGTGGTCATTTCAGATCTATTAGATATGATCCATATCCATGCTCCCTGGTGCACTCCTATTTTAGATCAATTCATTTCTAAATAATCCATCACATGCACACTTAAGACTTTGATCTCCATCTCCTTATATAGTATGAACCTTAGCCAATACCCAGGGTCAATTCCTTAGTAATTCCAATGGTATTATTTGATGGGATTCAATATCCGTTGTCATGCTCATTAATATGGGCTAATACCATGGTAAATACCCTTGGTATTGAGAATACTATGGTGCAAAAATTGTACATGACTTTGCTTCATCATACCCATGTATGTACGTGGTGTTTGTTCACAGGACTTGCGTATATTTTCTTACACTTTACCTTTACCATTCCTTTGTCTCTGAACTAATATTCCTTTGTCCAATCTTTTTGTCACATATGTACTAGCCTAGATATTCTTCCTACTACCATCATGTTGACATCTTAATCAAGTAGGTTTCCATAAAGAAGAACACATTAGTCATAATGCTAACAAAATCATCGATATCATGACATATGTAAATATATTTATTGAAATGACAAATATTTTCGTCACAAATTTTGTTCCCTTTTGTTATTTGTTTTATATTGGGCCTTCATTACCTTTTGTGTTTTAAATGTTTTTCTTTGAAAACTAAGGCACATTTCATCCTTATGTTAATTTTTCATAGGGATACATTGTTCTTTTCTTTGATAATTGCATATCTTCATCAATACATTAGGCTCACCCCATAGCATCGTAACATTATTTAGATTTACCTAATTATTCATTAGCATATGCAATTATGTAGAAGGAGAAATAATATCATCATCAATGTGATGGAACATAAATGAACAATAGAATAAAAGCATACACGCATAGAGACATCGGGATTGGTCAAACACTAGTGAAAAACCCACTGCGGGGATCTTCCTTGCAAATATTTTTCTAATAGATTCTCATCAAATGATTTAGCATAAGGGAGTACAATGATCCATATCTTCATAACAACATGAAATGCATCTAAACATCAAAACTTTGATTTAGATAACTATAATGTAATTTCACTACCTGTAGCTTACTACCGAACACTTTTGTCACTGAGAAAAATATTTGGAACACTGAAATCTCATCTTGGAGTCCTGAACTTAGGGAGTAGGATTTGTGCAAGCAACTATGATAGACTTGGTCACTCTCTATAAACTACATGATATCGACTATGGTAGCTCGGTCACTCCCATACCATTCTATGCTGGTGATTAGGGACCAAACTGGCATAGACTCCTGGCTGTTCTCATGAATTCTTTGTGCCAACATCTAAGGGTCCCTAGTCGCTCTCATGATTACTCTGTGCCAACAACTAGGGACTAAATTGATCAGCTCTGTGCCAACTTCTAGGAATAAGAAAACCCTAGTTCAGTGTGAGCTTCACCCTGTAGCTTCAAACCCTTGTGTGAGCTTCCTCCGTCAGACTTGTGTGAGTCAAGAAAAAATAGATGAGGAGAAGAGAGCTTAACAAATTTGTCAAAATGAGCTTGGGGTCTCTTCTATTTATAGGCTTCCATGAGGGTTCACTTGACATATCCATTGGTATAGGTGCATAAGGGCGAGTTGATCCAAAATATATGTATGAATAAATAATTCATAAATCAACTTCCACTTGTCCAAATGAGGTGATGTTTAAGTCGATTTTGGTACTCCAAAAAAGAGGAATTTGATGCCATCATCATCTCCATAAAATGAGTAGTCCAAAGTGTATTTTGACCGTTGTTTCATATATTAACACCTTATATAGATACTTAATCATATTTCATGAAAGAGTGCTTTATACTGTATTTTGAATTCCTATGTTGGAACTACACTATGTTATACGTGTAAAAGTTCTTTCCCAACTAAATATGATTAGCTTAGTCATTTTTTCCTACTTTTATCTCTGTTGGAATACATTAACATTTAACTTTTATTGCTAGTTTTTTACATCTCTATATCTTAAAACAAAAATATTTTTTTGTTAATAGTTTGTTGCTGGTTTGTTACACTTGAGAAGCTTATTTTCTCATTGTTGAAGTCATGTTATCAATACACAATTTTTAAAGAATTGTATGCTAGCAAAAAATATTTTCTCTAAGATATTTGAGTGTTGATTTTGAAATTTCTTACTCTTCCAGCTCATTTGTTGTTATTTTTTAAAGGAAGATACAATTAAGGGTGTATAGTAGAATGGAAAAGCCAAATTCTCCAAATGACAAAAAAGTATATGAGAAGATAGTTCTACAAAATAGAACAATTCAGAATTGGTGAGTTCTCCAATTTGAGGATAGTTGATGATAATTCACGGGATTCTACACATTGAAATCATAAAAGAAAAAGCACAATCTTTTTCAATGCCTTCAGGTTATAATAATAATGAAGTGACTTATCTATATTAAGGCTTCTACTAAATTTTTCTCAAAGTTATTAATTCATAAATATGCATGGTGTCAAGAGGGTGTTGTAATTTTGTTTTAAATAGGATTTTGTCTATCATTATACTAGCCTAATAAAGATGGAGAGTATAATATTCATGCTTTTTAAAAATGGCATATCATCTTCTTATTTGGATAACAACAATGAAAGTAAAAAAACAACTTTGTCTCCTCCGATAATGTTGGTTCTCTTCTATTTTCTTGGTCACAATAAATCCTACCAATTGGAAGTCCATTGTAATTAATTATATTAGTTCGTTAATTGTGACAACTCAATCTCATTTCAATAAAGGAGAAATATTTCACGTTCAATCCACTAAAAATTTATGAGTTTGGTCATTTTCGCAACAACCTCTTTATTTTTTTCCCATTTCAAGTCCTAAAAGACAATCCAAGAACATAAAATTCCTTTGTCTCACACTTGTTATTGATATACTACTAGGTACATTTAGGATTTATAAATTATCATGAATAAACCAATCCTGTAGTCATTTTGAGATAGTTTAAAATGTGAACAAATTTATAGATGGGCAACATTACAGAGAGATAACTTTAGGTCTCATGTTTTTCATTATATCTACTACTTTAATTAATCAACTAACATTTGTTTGTGCTATAGCCTTTATAAATTTCATATACACCCCCTTAACCACTTTCATCAAGTAAGTTTTCCTCAGTAGCAAAGATATGGTCAATCTAGGTGTTTAGAGGAAATTAACAAATTTCAGTTTAAAATAATTTGTTTTTAAATTTTTTTTTTTTTATTTACACATTTTGTAGTAATTACGCCGTAAGGCGTTTCCATTTGAAATTAACTTCCCTCATTGCTTATCTGTCATTTTGTGCACCATACGATTAGATGTTAGACGATTAAACAAATTTCAACCATTAGATCAATAGGAAGAGGAAAGGAAGAGACAAGGGCGGAATGGAAAAGGCATATGGAAACAGGACAGGCATTTTATGTTATGGCATTCTGGAAAAAAAGGCATTACAGAGAGTCGAGGAACAGCCAAAGTTCGGGGATGGCGGATTAAGGTCTAATAAATTGATGAAATGAGTATTGTGCAGGCGGAGATGCACGGATCGTTTGATTTCGCGTTTGTAGATGCTGACAAAGGCAACTATCTGAATTGCCAAATGCAAAGGTCGGAGGATTGACTGCGTATGACAATACTCTGTGGCAAAGGATCAGTTGCGGTTCCCCCAAAAGTCGCCATGAGCGAAGGCATGAGTTATGGCAGAGAGAGAGCATATGTTGGAACTAAACAGGGCCCTTGCTGCAGACCCTCGGATCGAGATTGCTCAGATCCCAATTGCCGATGGAGTGACGCTGTGCCGATGGAGTGACCCTGTGCAGAGCATATGTTGGAACTAAACAGGGCCCTTGCTGCAGACCCTCGGATCGAGATTGCTCAAATCCCAATTGTCGATGGAGTGACGTTGTGCAGGCCCCTTTCTTGAACATTTTTCAGCGATCTTGCCTTGCATGTGAGAATCTAAAATTGCAAGCATATATAACTCTAAATACATCAATGTTTGAAATTGTTAAGATTTGAATCTGCATGAATGTTCTTTCAGTGATCTGATTCCTGGTTCCTCTTTGATATCAATTTACAATTTGAATGGATGAAATATACTATCACAATGATATCGTAATGATTCTTTTTTCAATTGGAAAAACTATTTTTTTCATTAATAAAAAAAAAAGAAAAAAGAGTACATTCGCTGAGGATTTCCATACATTTTCCCTTTGATTTTCCTGTCTGTAACTGTAATTTGTCCGACCATATTCCGAGACAAATTTTCCATACATTTTCTCTGTACTCAGATTCTGTGTCTTTTCTGTAAGAGTGCTTCAGTATTTTATCTATTCTTAATTACAAAATACAAATCTGTTTTTGGTCTAAGAGTTCATGCTAAACAAAAGCATAAGAAAGAACAGCATGTGATCATCAAAAAATTCTGAATGAATTCGTTATATGGAATTGATATACCCAATATTCATAACTCTGTCCTGCACATATGCCTCGAAATGATACTTGCATGTCTTTGTGTCAATACCCCTATTTAAGAGAAGATCAACTACCTGGTTTTGATCTCTGTATATATGTGTGAACGAAATGCTCTGAAAGTTGGTTTCCAAGTTTCTGATGCGGCTCATTCAGTTTGACAAAATGTGTGGACTGAATTAAGTGTAATCTTTGACCCAATCTATGATGCTTTTGGCATCTCCAAAAACGAATATTTTTTCCAAACTTGGCCATTTTGCAAAGTTCAGTACAACCCAGAGCGCAATGATCTCATCAGCTCACTATTTGTCCTCCAACCTCCATTCCACCAGAAATGGTAGTATCACCCCAGCTCCAAAATTATAACAGCTCCACATCCACACATTCTCTATTGGCTATTTGCTAGCCCATCAAAGTATCCTCTGGGATATTTCCCCTTAATGTCATCATATGTAATCTTTCTTTTCTTTTGTGCTGTCTTCTTGGGGTCAATCTCAGAATAATATGAGATGATCCTCCCCGGCTTCCTTTCTCATGATGCCTGCAAGGTATTCTACTGCCATGCACCTTCAGTTTATGGAATGTTGAACGGTAGAATTGGGTAGTAGTCTAATTTTTCCCGATTATTGTATTGTAGGAACTGGAATTTATACACAAGAGTTGTAGCACGGTGGGCTACAAACCCCATGTTTTCTCCACCACTCTCGCACATTTGATTGCCACCAACTCTGCGCATCTGATCTTGCCTTTCATTCCTATCAGAGGTGGGCAGCCCAAATTTGAATCCCTTTAAAGGTTTACATTCAATTCCAAACATCTTGCAATATGATTGTGTTGTTCTGATATATGGGAAGAGAAAAATGCCTGCCAATTGAAATTTGTAATCGAGTTGTGTGAGATTATCAGAAAGGCTAAAGGAGGCCATAGAAGATTTCTTCGGTTGCCAGTACAAGCTCTCTATAGAATTTACTGGTCTGATAAGGTAAATAACCCTATATCACAATAATCCTCATTGGATTGGTGCAAACTTTAAACCTAGTAGCTTATTGAATTCGTAAAGGAAATTAGGTCAATTTCACTGGTTATTTTAATTTTAGTATACAATTGGATGATATAGCTTCGTTCGGCTTTATATCAAGCAAAAATGTTCGAAGGATAAGCTAATACTTTTGTTTATTCGTAAAAGGCCTTACGAGAACTGCAGTTATTTAGTTGCCTTGCTTCTGTTTGTTATACTACAATTTTTTGATTTAAAACCTTCAGGTAGGCACTCTGCTTCGGTTTGTCATGGAATATATTCTTTTGTTCACTGCAAACATAACAGACATAGAAGGGACACTTGGCTGGTTTTTTTTTAGAATATTAAGTAGTTATGTTATACCCTTCTATGATAAAATCGCATTTCTATGGATATCTAACATTCCTTTCACTTAGCAAAATATTCTGGTCGGCCTTGAAAACTTGATTACTTTCTAAGTGGGTGTTGCACTCCCCTTCCTGGTCTTCTCATCTCTGTTTCATCATTTTTTAATGGCGAAAAGGGTATTTTGTTACTTGCGGCATGGTGAGTAATGTCATGTCCAGTTTTTCATGCGATTACGGTTATTTTCTTTCTTTTATTTTGCCAAGTTTTGGGTTAACTTTTATTTTTTGGGTTGAAAATGACCATTTTTTTATATTTTATTAAAATTCTTATTAACTATATAATCAAGCATCTCATCTTTCAATCCATAGCCATCTCATCTTTCAATCCATAGACAAGGAACAACATGTGATCATCAAAAAGTTCTGAATGAATTCGTTATATGGAATTGATATACCCAATATGCAACAAAATGCAATTAATTTTTTTTATTAAAAATGCAAATGACATTATAGCATCATTTCAGCATTGTTACCAATATAATGGTATAAGTGAAGCAATCCTCAGAGAAATGCAGATAATTCTTTTAATTAAGGCAGCTTAATGGGAAAATGTCTGCCAGGCCATTAGACCTTCAATTCTCACATGAGAGGAGCTAGGCCATTAGACCTTCAATTCTCACATGAGAGGAGCTAGTAAATTGCAGGAAAAATCTTTTTCCTCATTTTCACAAACTGTTTCAATATTAGAATACCTTAAATACCACAGATAATGTTATTTAAGTATAAATTACAAGCCCCAGTTGGCAACAACGTAAGAAGTTAGAAGATTTAATGAAGGTTTAATGGGAACTAATATTTTGCATAAAATTATCATTACACGAGTCTTTGGGCTGAGGTCCTAACAATAATGCAATAAACTTTTGCACCAGATTAGGTGGCTTCACAGTGGTCTCTTCCACTAATATAATGTTAAATTCGCTGCCAGAGGTGGTATTCATCTCCTCCTCCTATGTGTATTGTGTGATGCGGCTGCAATGGTGTGCCTCTTGAAACTGTTTCTACCACTGTAAAAGCTCTTCTTCCCTGATCACATAACTGCAGACCAGACTTCATCTGGTTGCGATTCTACAAGTTACTTCCTTCATTTAATGACTTTGCTAATTTAAGTGCTCACGGATGTGTTTGTACCTGAATTTAACTTACAACTCTTCTTTTTCAATGTTAAAGATGATTTGATAGACTATTTTGCCCACATAACTAATTTTGCAAATGCAGGTTTAGTAGTGAAAGCATTGAGTAAGAGAGTTTATTTTTGGGTTTGCATATTTTTGAAGTTGCAGCCAGAGAACTTACCAGACTCTTTGAAATCTTGTATATTTGGTTATAAAGTCTTTCCATTTTAATGTTGATTACTACTAATATAAGAGAACAATACTTTTAGGCAAAGTAATCTCCATATGAAGTTTTTATTAAATTGTTGGATAAAGGGAATTTTTTTGGGTTTGCAACGACATAATTTACAACACACTTGGAAATCCTTTATATTTGATATTAGAGCATTTCCATGTTATTTCTTTGAATCTGTAATTGGCACTAATAAGGACTGGCAGCTTTATGATAGTAGTCAAAGTAAAATAATTATATATGTGGTGATTAATGTGTATTGGGATTTTAGCGGAAGAGTGGAAGGCCTGGCAGTGCAAGCTGTAGACACCAATGGTGCTGGAGATGCGTTTGTGAGTGGGATTCTTAGTCAATTGGCTAAGGACCTCACTTTATTGCAGGTTCGGTTCAATCATAAATAGTAGTAAATACAACATATGCAACATTATTTGGAATCATGATCACGAGCATTTTGAAATGAGTCTTATTCAATAAATTTGAATTCCTAATGAAATGACTAACAAATGTCTTGTTTTGTGTAGAAAGAAGAGGACCTGAGAGAGGAATTGAAGTTTGCAAATGCCTGTGGTGCAATTACGGTTACTGATAGGGGGGCAATCCCTGCTCTTCCCACACGAAAAGTAGTGCTAGCAGCTCTGACAAAAGTTCTTGCCTAAGCGTTTTATTTACATTTCTTTTTTGCATAGTTGGTAGCCTATAATGCAGATAATTCTTTTAATTAAGGCAACTTAATGGGAAAATGTCTGCCATACCATTAGACCTTCAATTCTCACATGAGAGGAGCCAGTAAATTGCAACCAGAACCCTTTTCCTCATTTTCACAAACTGTTTCAAGATTAGAATACCTTAAATACCACAAATAATGTTATTTCAAGTATAAATTACAAGCCCGAGTTGGCAACAGCCTAAGAAGTTAGAAGATTTAATGAAGGTTTAAACTTTAAGGTGAACTGATATTTTGCATAAAATTATCATTGCACGAGTTTTTGGACTGAGATCCTACCAATAATGCAATAAACATTTGTACCAGATTTTGGGGACGCATATTGGTATAGTGGAAAGGTTGGGACTTGGCTCCCAAGTAGAGTTAAGTGACATATGACTGTGGTTGAGTAAAGAAGTGCATCAAGTGTTCTGGTTATGTAGACCGTTTGTCTGTTAAATCGAATTCAAAATGAAGATGAAGAACAACATTGTGAATATACTGAAGCCTAAAATGACCATGATGATGACTATGGGTGAGTAAGGAAGCACATCAAGTGTTTTGGTTTTGTAGACTGTTTTTCTGTTAAATCGAAATCAAAATGAAGATGAAGAACAACATTGTGAATATTTTGAAGCCTAAAATGACCATGATGTGGATCCGGGGGAATTTTGTCCTATCCATATAATCAAGACAGAATCTTTTTCCCCATTTTCACAAACTTTTTCCAGATTAGAATACGTTAAATACCACCAATAATGTTATTTCAAGGATAAATTACAAGCCTCCGTTGGCAACAACCTAAGACATTAGAAGATTCAATGAAGGTTTAAGGTGAACTAATATTTTGCATAAAATTACCATTACACGAGTCTTTGGGCTGAGATCCTAACAATAATGCAATAAACTTTTGCACCAGATTTGGGGGACGCATATTGGGATAATGGCAAGGCTGGGACTTGGCTCCAAAGTAGAGTTAAGTTGACAAATGGCATAACCCTCTCAAATTGCAGAACTCAAGGTAGAATGAATTCAAGAAATGAACAATTGCAGAACTCAAGGTAGAATGAATTCAAGAAATGACATGTGTTCATTGAAGTCAAATTTTATGCAGTTTTAGAAATTATGCTCTGTCAATTTTTTTATAATTACGCCATAAGGCGTTCCCTCTGGGATGAACTTGCCGGTGGTCTTTTCTGTCACGTTATGCTCCGTCTGATTTGATGTTAAACGATTCGCATAATTGCTACCGTTTGATCAAATATCTGGTTTTCACAACAAACTTTTCGAACTACCAGCGCTTGCCATACTCAAGTAACCATTGTTTCTCTCTCATCTTCGGCAACTGCAGAAATTCACCACGGCGGATCAAAATCACTTCGGTAGGTCTTCTGAACAGGCATAGTGGACGTTTATTTTGCGTACCATGTCAAACTAATTTCGCTGTGTAGAAGTGAAAGAATTCTATAAAAGAGTGTAAGGGTGAAAGAACTCTGTGAGGGAAAGAAGCTGCAGACAACGGATCGAAATCACTTCAATAGGTTTTCTCCATAGGCGTAGTCGACGTCTATTTTGCGTACAGATGTCAAACTAATTTTCGTTGTGTAAAAGTGAAAGGAATCTGTAAAAGAGTGCAAGGGTGAAAGAACTCTGTGAGTGAAAGGACAGTGTTATCAATGGGTTTTCTCCATAGGCGTAGTCTACGTCTATTTTGCGTACCGATGTCAAACTAATTTTCGTTCTGTAAAAGTGAAAGGAATCTGTAAAAGAGTGTTGAAAGAGTGCAAGGGTGAAAGAACTCTGTGAGTGAAAGGACGGTGTGGTGTTATGTTTCGGGCAGATTCTCTTGAATCTAATTACATTTATTCCAAATTGAAGATCTGGGTTGAGTCATATGGTGATCGTTTTAAACCCTACCTATTCTTAGAAGAAAGAGCAGCCACTCGGTTTAAAATGGTTAGTATAGTATCATTTATCATTTTGATATACAGGTAAATATCAAATCTTGATTACAATTATTCACAATAGTTCAGAGAATCTCCTAAACATTGTCTACTGGAGATTTTGGATGAGATTAATGCTTATTTTTATATTCGTGATAGCTTGTCACCTTACCATTTAATCTCCAGTGCTCGATTAAAGATTTATAGTTTAGGGAATTTCGTTGGAGACACATCGGGGTTGTGTTGCAGCACAAAGTTTCATCTGGTCAGTCCATATAATATTTGGTTGTACAATATTGTTTGAGACTTGGGTATTAGTGAATATTTCTACACTAACTCACGTATTAGCAAGGAGTTCTAGGTTTTTCATTCCTTTACGATGTTTTCCATATCTATTGTAAGTAAATTTTATTACTTTAAACAAAATATTTGAAATATAAAAAGAACCTAATTATGTGTTGTAACAATTGGCCAATATGAAAATTATTCTAGATTACTCGTCATCGTTCCTCTTTGTTGGAGTAGCTGTTAAAAACGAAGTGATATATTTGTTAAAGGCTAAGTGATATATTTGTTAAAATGCATAGAAATAATTCTTATGTTCCGTCACTGTCCTTTTTGGCTTTAGAATTTAATTAGTGATGGTTGGTGATTGGACTTTAGCTTTAGACTTAGTTATATCTCGTTATAGTGTAATTATTAGTTGTTGTTTGTGTTTAATGAAGTTTTTAGATTGTACTTGAATATATGTTTCTCTTCGCATAACTTTCTTCATTTTCATTGTTAGATTCTTTCCCACAATATGAATAATTTATCTTCATTAGCATTTATTTTATTGTTTTACAGTTGGGAAGGCTGTGTTCCTCGCTTTTTTGAATTCCTAGTGAGGCATGATTTTCCAAAGCTGAGGGTGCTTTTTTGAATTCCTAGTGAGGCATGATTTTCCAAACCTGAGGGTGAAGGTCGTAATTGTTTTATCCGTACTTGACAGAAAGCAAGAGTTTACTTGATTGATTATTTCATGAGAAGGTTAGGGGATTCTGTTTTCTTTCTCCTATGGGAAATAGTGTTTCAGTGGTTTGAAAGTGGGGTTGTGGCTTTTTTCTTGCTTGATTATAGTTTGAAGTAGTCACAAAACATTGTGCAACCAACCCTTGTAGTAATAAAGTAGGATAGAAAGCAGTTAGAAAGTGCAGAAACACAATCTTGGACTAAATTTATTGGAAAAATGCTCTACGAGAAGTTACTTACCACGGGAGACCTTGCACAAGCAAAATTCAATTTTGGAACAAATCAACCAACATTTCCTTTTGGTGGATTCACCTTTGGTTGAATAGGTATAATTATGTTTATTTGCTATAACATTGGTTCAATTGTTGGTTTTCTTTTCAATATTAATTTGTTTTAAAATAATTACGACTACCAAATTTCAGGAATTTAAGTTATTGCAACCTGTGAAAACTAATTATTGTGGTTTTAGAGTGATTATGAAGATTTCGAGAGCTTTCTTGTCTGCCAGATTATTATTCGGATTACTGAATTTATTGGATTTATTTTTATAATCCTCTGATTTGTCATGCATTTTGCACTATTTGTATCAATTTCAAATCATATAAACTAACTAATTGTGTAAATATTTCATATCATCTTTATTTATTTTTAGGGTTTTTATTGCATTTATATCATCATTGTTATATATTAATGCGGATCTCTATTTGAGTGGTAAAGAGATTTGTGTCAATTCTCATATCCCATGCAAGGAGTATTTGATTAATATATTATAATTTCAATTCCTAACTCCGTGTACTTCATTGTAGTTATGGTGATGGGAGAAATACATTAATCCATATTGTTGTTTGTTTTTGGAGAAATATTTTATATATGGTATTTAGTTTACATGTATTTACATTTATTGTGATTTTAAATTCAGTAGAGATGTTAAACGATATAGATATACAAGTTTAAATAGGTTTAATGTAATAATTGAAAAAAAATGAAATTTAAACCATTTATTATTTATACCAATTTATAGAGTAATATTATATTTAATATTAATTTATAGATTAATACTATATTTAATTTTAATTTATAGATTAATCTATATTTAAAATATATTTAAGAGTTAATGTGTAGTATATTAAAGGTATTAATATTAAGTATATTTATAAGTGTAGTTTTAAGGATCTCAATTAAATTTATAGTGAAATTATGAATAATTTGTTAAAGGAAGTTAATTTTACCATATATTATTGTAGTAAAAAAGGTATTTCGTTGTACTTATGGTGATGGGAGAAATATATTAAGTCATTTTGTTGTTTGTTTTTGGAGAAATATTTTATAGATGGTATTTAGTTTAAATGTATTTAGGTTAATTGTGATTTTAAATTCAATAAAGATGTTAAGTGAGTATTAGGGGGATAGGTATGCGGGCCCTAAATAGGTTTTAAACACTAACAATTGAAAAAAAAAAAATGAAATTTAAACCATTTAGATTAACAATTATAAGATATATATATTATATTTATAGATCAATATTATATTTAATAATAATTTCTAGATTAATGTTGTAGTTATAATTAAAAGGGTATTAATATTAAATATATTTATAAGTGTAGTTTTAAGAATCTCAATTAAATTTACAGTGAAATTATGAATAATTTATTAAAGAAATTTTATATTATTTTTAATTTTAATAAATTTGAATAGAATGATGGTGTATGGGAATATGTTATCACTTACCATTATGTTAAAATTAATAAGAAAACACTTAGATTCAGAAAGGGAATATATAAATGAGTTTTAAAATAAACTTATATTTATGTTTCTAAATTTAAACGAGAAATAAAAAACTATTGTTAATTTTACCATATACTTGTAGAAAAAATATTTATTTTTAAAAGTACTTATTAATTTTAAAAATATATGTTGATAGAAAAATTTAGGTTTTGAGTTACAATTAAAAGCCAGAAATATTGTTAAATTTGCCATATATCAATAATAATAATATTGAAGATTTACTTCTGAAACTGAGTTTAATCTCAAAATAGAGAAATGATTATCTTTTATCAGTTGATAATGCACAAATGATATTAAACGCTATTCATAATTTATTACATCGCCAAGTATTTTATACGTCATTAGGAGAAGATGTCACATAACATTAAGAAATAACAAAAAACTATATAAATGCATATGCATATAACTATATGACAAAAAAAAAAAAA